>PVKA01011776.1:17432-48336 GCA_004027165.1 Ctenomys sociabilis | reverse complement strand
GAGTGTATTGTTTGTGTGCAAGAATGTCATTTATTTGAGTAATGACTTTGTATCTAGCTACATGACTAAATTTGGTTATTAAATCTACAAGTGTTTTTGTGGATATTTTTGGGTATTCTATGTATACTACCATGTCATCTCCAAAAAATGATAATATAACTCCTTCCTTTCCCATCCTTACTCCTTTTATTTCTTTCTCGTTTGTAACTGCTTTAGTTAATATTTCCAGAACTATATTAAGTGGGAATGGTAATAGTGGACATCATTGTTTTTGATGTAGAGTGAAAGCTTTCAGTTCTTGACCATTGAGTATGATGTTTTCTGTTGGTTTGACACACATGGCTTTTATCAGATTGATATAAAAACACTATATTCTAATTTTCTGTAGATTTTTATTTTCTAAATAATGAATGGGTATTGTGCTTTGTAAAGAACTTGATCTGCATCTATTGAGATGATGTGATTATTGTCTTTGGCCCTATTAATATGGTGTATTACATCTATTGATTCGGTTATGCTGAAACATCTTGCATTCCTGGGATAAAACTTACTTGGTCATGGTGTAACATTTTTGTAATGATTTCTTGGGTTATATTAGCTAGTATGATACTGAGGATTTTTTCATCTATGTTCCTTAGAGGGGCTGGCCTGTAGATCTTTGTCATGATTGGAACTTTCTCTGGTTTTGGTATCAAGGCAGTACTTACCTCAAGGATTAAAGGAATATTGCTTCTCTTTCAATTTTATTAAAGAGTTTGAGGAATATTACAATGAAATCTCAAAATTTCTTGGAGAATTCAGCAGGACCTGGGCTTTTTCTTGTGAGTATTTAATTACATTTTTAATTTCATAGACTGATATTGGGTTACTCAGAAATTTTGTATTTTTTTGTTCAGCTTTGGTAACTCATATAAATCTGTCCATCTCTCCTGTGTTTTTTATCCTATGAGAGTAATGAGTTCTCAAAGTAGCGATTGGTGGTCATCTGAATTTCTACAAGGTCACTAGTGACTTCACTAGTTTTGATCCTCAGTGTGTAAATTTGAATCTGCTTTACTTTTATTTTCAAGGATGGCTAGGGCTTTGTCAATTTTATTTATTCTTTAAAAGAATGAACTCTTTGATTCACAATTTCTTTGTATTGTTTTCTTCACCTATATTAAATTAATTATTGCTCTGACCTTTATATTTTTCTCCCTTGTATGGGTTTTGGCATTGTTTTGCTTTTTTCTAGTAGCATGAGGTGAAACACTAAGTTATACATTTGTGCTCATTCTATTTTCTTGGTTATGAGAATTTACTGATGTAAATTTCCCACTTATTGCTTTCATTATGTCACTCAGGTTACAGTATGTTTCATCTGCATTTTTCTTTAATTTTAGATAAAGTTTAATTTGTTGTATAATTCCATCCCATTGTTTGTTCAGGAGGGTGTTATTTTATTTCCATGTATTTATCAAGTTTTTTCAGTTTCTTTTGGCAGTAATTTCCAATTATTTGCACCATGATCTGATAATATGCATGGGATAAACCCACTACTTTTATGGACCACTGGACTATATTGGATTATTTTGCTGAATTCACACACCTACAATATTTGAATGACAATGGGACACTTATGTTTGACAAAACTAAATAGAAAAGGGGGATATAAATGAAAGACCATTTTGTAGCATATAGAGTTAGTCAGGATGAGAATTCTACTCATTAACTTGTATTTTCAAAAACCTGATAGAGATTCTTAGGACCTTGCTTTAATCATCTTGTTTAAGTAAATGTATGGTTTTACCCTGACATATTTTATAAATTTTCTCCCTTATCTCTCCTCTTTAAACCTTAAGGTCTCACTTTCCATTTATTTTTTATTTTTTTCAGATTCATTACACTTTTTAATGTTTGCAATTTTCCATAAACATTTTCTAAAAGACCAAAATCATATATGATGTCCAAATAAACTCTGTAGCAAAGTTAAAGTACCTGGTGTAGAAACTGTATTTTACATACTTTAGCATTTGGACTTTCAGAGAAAACTTTCAACTGTACTATAACATGGGTTACCTTTGTGAAATCACCCCAGTCTCCTGATTTTATTTCCCAATTGTTAAGACGTCTACATGACAATGTAACTCATATGAAAATATACTACAAAGTACTAGAGTTGATGTAAACTGGCAATGAAGGTTCTAGGCACCATGGGATTCTGACCAAAGAATAAAAGCCTGATGGTAGAGCGGAGCACCCTGCCACGCAGGCCGTGCTGCTTGAAGAGCAGCTGAGGAGGCCTCAGATGCACACAGAAATGACATGAGACAGACCTGAGACAGTCACAGCCTGAAAAATGCTCCTGCACAAGATTCCTGACCTGGTTTGTAAAGGACTTTCTTTCATTAAAAATGAAGGATTCCCTTAAACTAATACTTCAAACTTAAAGTAATTCATCAAACAGGAGTCAACTTTACAGATAAGGTAAATCACAAGATAGTGTATTGGGGTAACTCTGTCCATTTTTACAATCTAGAGGCCTTATACAGCCAGAGTGTGGAGTGGGGACGACAAGTGTACATTTCAGATCTTCATCACCAATGAAAAAATAAAGCATTTGTATAGACGAAAAACTGTCACTAGTGCATTTAGATTTTGGAGTAAGAATCAAAATGTAGAATACCTCTGCAGTAATACGATGTTAATAGAAACTGGCCACATACTAAGGCCATTTTAGTAAGCTACCATTGTTTAAATATAAGAAAAGTAATGTCTTGGTCCAAATCAATGAAACCTTAAAAAAGATTGTCTTTAGAGAACATTGAGGACAGCACTTTTCAGACACATTCTGAAACTCAAAATCATTGTTGTAACCTAACTACAGATGAACCTTTTAATCACATCTTTCTTAAAAAGCTGCTAGGCTTCCACTTCTCCAGGAGATATTTTCACCAGGGTGTTGTTCAACTCCACAAGGTAAATTTTCTTCATTATTATTAAGAACGTCATACATATTAGACAGATTGCCATTCACTGCTTTTTCATCTTTTCGAAAAGATATAAGCAGACTTGCTAGACTAAAGCTGACGTCTTTAAAGGCATGCAGCAAGAATATCCCCACAATGATTGTGAGGAAGCCACTCAGAGTTCCGGTGACATCATCCACGGGCATGTCCTGCCACTCCTTGAACAGAATAGCTGAGCAAGGTAAAACTGAGGTTGTGAAGAACACGTAGTAGATGGGAGTCATGATGGACGTGTTGAATATGTCCAGTGCCCAGTTCAGGTAGTTGATCTGAGTACTCACACAGATCACCAGGCGCAGCAGCAAGACCCAGGCCAGCGGATGCTGCAGCACAGGCCGGCCTGCCAACAGCTCCTTGATGGCGATGTCCAGGCCCTTCACACAGGAGACCGAGAAGACACCAATCACGGAGCAGATGGTGATGTACACCAGGATGTTGGTCTGCCCATGGCGAGGCCCCACCACAAAGATGAGGATCAAGGCCACGATGACCACAAGTGTTGCGAAGACCACAAAGCCTGAGTCACCTAGTTTGTGAGACATTTCGTTCAAGGTTTCTATCTCTTCCTCTTTTGGAGCATGGATGACCATCACTGTAGATCCCAGAATACTGAGCAAACACCCGAGTTTCCCATGAAGATTGAGTCTTTCATTCAGAAAGTATTAAGACAGAATGGCACTTACAAGGATGCTAAGGGCTCCCAGGGGTGTCACCAGCGTGGCTGGGGCGAAGGCATAAGCTGCAGTTGGCCACCTCACCGGCTCCCATTGACAGCAGTCCGGCCCACCACAACCATTCTTTGAGATATGCATGGCCTCCTTGACCTGCTCTCATGGAGCCTTTCTGGGCGAGTCGCAGCAGGCCTTTCTTCTTTAAGTTGAAACTCCCGCCAATGAAAATGCTGGAGGTCATAGCCAATCCCAAACCAATGTAGAAGTCATACTTCCCACGCCCTGGGCTCATTTCGTTTGTTACATAGGAAGTTCATGTAAATTCAATATGGTCTCCTTTTTGAAAAACAGATGATTTATTCATTCTCATTTTCTTGTAAACACTACCCTTTTTTCCCATTTAAATTTTTAGCCCTGGCAGAGTACCTCCAGCTGATTTCACAAAGTTAAACTGACAAGCGCAAGGTGCTGTAGCAGACTGGAAGCAACTCCGAGTCCTCAGGGCGAAGGCGCCCGTCCGCAAGCACTCACGGAGCATGGCCGCTGCGCCTACGAGCCGCCCCAGAGCTGGGCCGGAGCTCCGCGGCCTCCTCACCCAGCCAGGGCCGGCGAGCTGGAAGGAGCTGGCCTTGCCCGCCGCAGGCCGTGCCGGCCGCGCCTCACATCCCCACGTGGGCCGTGCCCGCCGGCGCTCGCGAGGCTGCCGCCTTCCTCGTCGTCCAGCGGGAGGTGCCAGCATTCAGTGCCACTGCCGGGCACACCGCCATAGGCGCGCCGGAACGAGCCTACCCATACACCGCCAGCCTGCCACTGCCGGGACCCGTAGGGCACGAGGAGAAGCCTCACTTTCCATTTAGTTGGGTTATAGCTTTCAATTTTATTTCTTCTTTTGAGTTCTTACACTAGAGGGACAATATGATATTTACACATGTGGGTCTCTTTTATTTTACTTATAACTTTAAGTTGCATTGACTTATATATGAAGGCTTTCAGTTCATATTTCTTTATAGCTGAGTAATACTCCATTGTAAAAAAAACACCACATCTCTTTCATGCATTCCTCAGGTGATAGGCATTTGGTGGTTTTCAAGATTTGGCTGTCACAAATTGTGCTGCTATAACATAGGTGTGCATATATCACTATGATATGATGTTTTTGATTCTTTTGGGAATACTCCAAGAAGGAGGACAGCAGTATTGAATGGGATTTCCAGTCCTAGTTTTTTGAGGAGTCTTCGTACTGATTTCCATAATGGATGCACCAGCAGTGGAGAAGAGTTCTTTTTCCCCCACAGACTCTCCAATGTTTATTGCTGGTTGATTTCTTTATGATATTCTTTTTGGGGTGAGATGGTATCTCAGTGTTGTTTTACTTTGCATTTCCTGATTGGCTAGCGATGTGGAGCATTTTTAAATGTATTTGTTTGTTTATTCCTCTGAGAAGTGTGTCTTCATCTTGGATCCCCATTTTTGGATGGAGTCTTTCAATTTTGGGGCCCTAATGTTTTTTAGTTCTTTATAAATTCGAGATAGAAGAACTTTTCTGAGTGATAATTAGTTATTTTCCAAATTTCTGTGTGGTCTTTTCACTCTGTTCATAATTTTTTTTGACATGCAAAAACTTCTCAATAAGACATTCCAGTTGTTAATTCTTTGAAGTATTTCCCATGCACTTTGATTTTTGTTCATGAACTGTTAGCCTACCCCTATATCTTCAAGATTTCCATCTACTTGCTCTTCTAGGAGATTTACTGTTTCTGTTTTAATGTTTAGATCTTTAATCCATTTTGACTTTAGCTTAGTGCATAGTGATAGACCTGGTTCAAGTTTTAGTTTTTGGCATGTAGAGAGCCAGTTTTTCTAGCACCATTTGTTAAAGAGGCCATCTTTCTTCCAGTAAGCATGTTTGGCCCCTTTTGAAGATCAGGTGGCTGAGTGTATTCGTAGAGGCCTCTGCATCTTCTAATTTATTCCATTGATCCTCAGGTCTATTTTGTTGCCAATACCATGTAGATTTTATTACAGTGGCTTTGTAGTATAATTCCAAGTCAGGAATTGTAATGCCTCCTGCCTTGTGTTTGTTGGCCAGGATTGCCTTTGCTATGCTATTTCTTTTCTGGTTCCAAATAAATTTTAGGAAAGCTTTCTCTAGGTCTGCGAGTTATATTGCTGGTAGTTTGATAAGGATTGCATTAAATCTGTAAAGCAATTTTGGGAGTATGTCCATCTTCACAATATTAGTTCTTCCTATCCAGGAGCAGGAACAATCTTTACATTTTCTGAAATCCTCCATGATCTATTTTTTCAGACTGCAATTTTCACTGAATAGATCTTTTTCCAAGGTATTTTTTTCCAAGGTATCTTTTTCCAAGGTATTTCATTTTCCATGGTGCTATTGTAGAAGATATTGTTTTTCTAATTTCCCTCTCAGTGTGTTTGTTATCTGTGTAGAGGAATGCTATTGACTTTTAAGTACTGACTTTGTATGCTGCTATACTACTGAATTTGTGTACTAATTCTAGTAGCTTCTTGGTGGAATATTTTATGTCTACCAAGTAGATTATCATGTCCTTTGCAAACAATGGTAGTTTAACTTCTTCTTTACCTGTTCTTATTTCTTTTTTTTCTCTCTCTTGTCTAATGGCTCTAGCTAATGATTCTAGAACTATAGTGAATAGGAGTGGTGTTAGAGGACATCCTTGTATTGTATTAGATCTGAGAATAAAAGATTTCAGTTTTACATAATTTGATTTATGTTAGCCCCTGTGTTGTCATAGATAGGTTTTATCAAATTGAAGTAGAGACCATCTATTCCAATTTTCTGTAGGACTTTGATCATGAATGAGTGTTGTACTTTGTCAAAAACCCTTTCTGCATCAATTTAGATGATCATATGGTTTTACATTTGGCTGTATTGAAATAGTGTACTACATTTATAGATTTGCATATATTGAACCATCCTTGCATCCCTGGGATGAATCCTACCTGATCATTGTGTATAATCTTCTTGCTGATTTGCTGTATTCTCTTTGCTAGATTTTAGTGAGGAGTTTTGAATCTATATTCATGAGGGATATTGACCTGTAGTTCTCTATTTTAGTTGAATCTTTTTTCCCGACTCTGGGCTAGAATTTGTTTTCATAGAGGACTTGAAGTACTCTGCTCCATGCTCTTTTTTACTTCATAGTTTGTGAAAAGAAGTCTACTGTAATTCTGATGGGTTGTCCTATAAATGTGCTCCATTTCTTTTCTCTAGCAGCCTTTAGTGTATTGTTGTGCTGGATTTCTGGGATCTTGACTATTATATATCTAGGTGTGTTTTTAATTGGGTTGATTTTATTTGGAGTTCTATCTGGTTTGGTTACCTGAATGTCAGGTTGTTTCCCAATATTTTGGAAGTTTTATGGTATTCTGCCAATATTTTTTTATATAATTTGTATTCAGTCCTTCTGTCTCACTGATGTCTATTAGTCCTAAAGTTTCATCTTTGCATCGTCTTGCATGTGATGACTTATTTTTTCCTGCATCTTAATTGCTTGTAAGAGATCTTTTGTTGCCCTTTCACTAGCTATGACAATGTCTTCAAGATCTTAAACTCTACACTTTCATTCAAACGGTTCTTGCAAGCTTATGATTGATATTTTTAAGTTCCTGTATATCTCTTTGAATCTGCTTCATGTAATTTATGTCTTTCCTGTATTTCTCATTCAATGATTCCATTGTTTTTCTATTCTCCACTATTTTTTAATCAGTGTCTTCTTTAGAAATACTTAGTAATTCTTTCATTTAGTTACCATTTCTTTCTTACTTCAGAGATTATTTCTGATCTGATTTTCTCTTTATCTTTCTGCAGTTGTTCTTTGCTGGAGGCACTTTTAATTCAGAGATTTCAGGTGTGTGATTTCCAATTTCCTCTATGCTATCGTCTCCTACATTTGTTCTGGTTGAGCTCAGGGCCTGACATTGCATTAATAATGGGTAGTGATATTTAGCAATTGACAAACTTTTGTAACTAATGGGTTTGTACTTTAGACAATAAGGGCAATCATTATGTCTATGTAGTTAAGCAGATATTGCCCTAAGCTCTGTCTGATCTCCTCCCCTTGATGTGCCTGGAGTCTTCTAGCCACACTGGTTACATTTTGCCCCCTCTCTTGGTTAAGAAGTAAGAGGAAGAATGCTGTTATGATCTGGGTCTGGCAAAGTGTCTCAGCTCACTGGGTCAGGATCTTTGAAGTATGAACTCATCCTGATGTGCCTGGCTTGGGTCTGGCTGCTGTGCTCAGCTTCTTCCTACTACAGAACACTGGGCTTGGGCTCTGGCTGGAACGGGATCCTGTGAGGGTGTGTGGATGGTCTCACAGACATGCTGGGTCAGTGCTCTGGCTGGAAATGGGATCCAGGGAGTGAATGAGCAGGTAGAAGATATCACTGGCATGCTGGGCCTAGGTAATGGTTGGAAAGGGATTCAGTGAGTGCTGACTTTAATGTTTTGTTAATCTTCTTTACATCGTCTTATAGCTTTTGGTTTGATTTTTTATGTTCTCTTGCTGTTTTTAAGATATTTTTCTTTTCACGATTACTAATCTCAATCCTATCTTCTAGGTATGATATTCTATCTTGGGCATTATTCAGTTTCCTGCATAAATATTCAGTGCATATCTCTTTGGATGTGTTTCATGGATTCTATTTCTCTTTTCATTCACAATTACCCTTTTTTGCTTTTAATTTTTTTAATCTATCTCTTTTCTAATGTCTTCAATTTTGTTCATTAATTTTTTTATAATGTGAGAGACTATTTTTCTTTAGCCTCATCAATATCCTTTTATACATTGCCTCATATCCATTTCAAAAAGTCCCAGTGAGTGACTTCTGATTTCCTCTCCCTCCTTGGGCTCTGGCATTGTCTTGTTTGGGCTAGCAATCTGAAGCTGCATTTTGCTTCTGTGTCTTGACACTTTTTATTTTTCATTTTCTCTGTGTGTTGATGCTTGCACATCTTTTTAATTGTAAATGGTCTTGTAACTGGTATTGAAACTTTTCTAGAAAATTCTATTCCTCAGAGATGTCTTCTAGATGTACATGGTTGTTGGTCTTTGTGTCTAACCTAAGAACCTACCTTCTTAATTTATTAAGGTTAACAAGTTGTTATCTATTTGAGTCAACACTCTAGCCTTTGACACTGGACTATGCTGATGGTTATGACCCCAGAAAACCACAATGTTGCCATACAATGGCAAAAATGCCTAAACTTTTATGACACCTTGATAACATACTACAGTTTGCAGTGAAAATATCAAGCACAGCCTCAAAACTGACCAACTGTGGTAACTGTTAACTTGATACCTATAACTGTAGCAGCAAGTTCTATAGTTATGTAACACAATTCAAAATATACCAGGTATTTGTATGCAATTAGTTTTCCCTTAGTGGAGTGATTTTATTGTGTGTGTTGAGTAGTAGGGGAGTTAGTGTTTAAGATGGTTAGGGGATAAAATGGAGAGATGAATGAGGAGAAATATAGTAAAAGCAAGGCTGGAAGGCAAAGGGTGATCACCCAAGTTTGGGAAGCTGGTGAAGAGCACAGAAGAGAATGAATAAAAACAAAAGAATATTGAACTGAGTGAGAAATAGAGAAGTGATGTTGACTCATATGAAAATATAAAATCTGTAGAAATGGTTAAAGAAAGAGAGAAAGAACATAAGTGGATGAAAACAAAAATAAAAGTAAAAACCCTAAATAATCAAATAACAGCAACAACAAAAACCCTACCAAGATGTTGGTTAAAGGAAAACCAATCAACCAAACATATGCAGTGTGGCTGAGACAGATCTTCAGCTGACAAAGTTCTCTGAGTGTCTACTTTTCTTTCCTGTGATTGTCTCTATGGCCCTCTCCTGGTTGCTATAGCACCCTGAGTTAGGGAAAGCCTGGGGTTGCACAGACCTGTAAATAGCTGGTTCCTTCATACAGCTTCTTCTGTTCCACAACACTGACTCATCTCACTTTCTGGTCATGTGGCAGGGATAATGCTTTTGTTCTACTGTAGACAGAGGCTGCTTTCTGCTTATGTTGCTGGGCCATCGCTGCTCTGCTAGCCATAGACCAGAAGAATGCTTACAGTCTTTTGCATTTAGGGCCAAGAGGAACTTTTGTTGGTCAGTGAAACAGAGTCTGAGCATTTCCAGATCTTACTTCTCAGCAGAATTCACTTCAGTCTTCTTCCCAACTGTCAGTATGCTGGGAATGGCTACAGCTAGGATTTGGTCATATGTATGAAGCTAAAACCCACTCTGTGTGTCTAAACTTCTTAATTTTGGTAGCATATTAGTTAACTTTCCAAGCACCTACAATTTAAAGGAGGAGAGGTTAAATTTGGCTCATATTCAAAGATTTTCAGGCCATGGTCTATTGTATCTAATGCAAACACTTCATGATAGAAAAACAAGCAGACCAAAGATGCTTAGTTCATGGTGACTGGGAATAAGAACAGGGGAAAATACCAGAGTGGAAGGGATGAGTAAATGATTGAAATGACACAGTCCCCAAGGCCATATTCCTCAATGGCCCATTCACATATATCTTATAGTATGTTCCAGGAATCCCAGTGGTGGATTCCAGGCCAGTTCTGTCTACTTAGGCTTGAAATTCCACCCCACCTCCCACATCATGGCTTTTTTCTACTTAGTACCTAAGCATGTCCCTTTAAACTATACTTAATTTCCATTCAAATGCAACAGCAAGTTATGATCCTGTCTAACATGATACAACTATTCTTGTTTAACCAGAAATATAATAATCCAGTCCCAAATATTCAACAGTCCCAGCATTTTCAAAAGTCCAATTCTCTTCTGAAACACAAGGCCAACTTTTAGCTGTGAATCTCAATAAAACAAACAAACAAAAAATTACACAATCCCAATTTACAGCATATCATTGTAATTTGGGATTATTGACATATTGCAAATTCTCGTCCTAAATTGGAAGAATAGGAGGGTAGAGCAATAGAAAAGAACTGGGTCAAAAAGTGGCTGAAAATAAGTATGGAAGACTTCTGAGGCACATGGCAATGAAAGGTAAGTTCTGAATCTTGGGTGGCCCTACCTTATGGCTCAGCTTGTTGCTACACACAAATCCTCCCCCATGGCCTGAAACTATGCTTGGCTGACTTTCAACATTCCTGGCCTCTCTGACTTCCTCAGAGTCTTGATAGACTTTTGACTTCTTTCCCAAATCTCTGTACCTGTAAAGCTTCAGTTTGATTCCTGGCTTCCCGGCTTACATGTGAGTAAGATAAGTATCGTATACTTAGCCACAAGGTCTGCTATGAGCAGAAGCAGTTGCCAGGAACTCCTGGCCATGTCTATCGCAGCCTATGAGGACAGTGAAGTGAACCATAGGGAACCAATATCATAGGAGGGTCTCCTCAAGCAGGGGTCTTAAGAACTCTCTTCTCATATGGATGGTTGACCCTTTCCTATCACTAAGCCTGCACTGGGTGAAGTCTTGATTCCTTGCTGATTCTTGAAAGGCATATTTGTTTTTGTCTCTGTACAAAGGACTTGGTTGCTTCTTAAGAGTGTCTCTTCTCTTTAGCAGCCACACCTCCTCTAGATTTACATATGAAAGTTCTCCAGATTTACCCATGGTTCCTTCTAGACCAAAATTTAAATTTTCTAAATACTCCCCCTTTGTCTTTTGGACATTATTCCTATAATAAATCTGGCTAATTCATTCTTCAGTTAAAAATAACCTATTTTGTCTACTGAATTGACTCAGCTAAAACATAACACATCAAATTTCTGTCACTTTTTCTCCGTGAAGCAAAATGAAACTATGAAAGATTTCTATGACAACACAGCAATTAACATAATTATGTACCTTTGGGAGGCAAATGCCAAAATAATGTACAAGATCTTTGTTTTCTTTTAAGCTAAGTTTAGTGAAAACTGAAATGAGTAGGACTGGACAAAGAAAATGACACTTTCACATTGCTAAAGTGAAAAGAAAAGATGGAAGGAAGGAAGCCCAGGTGAGAAAACTGTAGAGAGCATTTTACTGAGACTCTGCTAATCCAACAGCAACCCCCAGGGAACAATTTTCAGATCCTTGGGTTTAAATAATCAGATCTACATAGCCCTTGATAGGCACCAAAGTGGCAGGATGCCCTCAGCTAACTGAGCTCTTGGCACATGAATGGGGAATTCTTTCATGAAGGGAAAGATGAGTAATTTTTCTCCATGACCACAAGACATTCTTTTAGTTCTTGGTGTGATTTCTCTCTATCCCCAGAATTATCTTCTCTGGTGGTGAGAGGTAGATGCCCACTGCTGGGGAGTCTACTGCTTTCCTGAATGAGGCTTTCACCCCTCAGTTATCCATGCAAAGGGAATTAGCTGCACAGTGTGGGCTAGACACTTCTGGAAGATGCAAACAACAACAACCAAACAAACATTTATCCTCCTAATGTCACCGATAGCCTAAAAAATTTAAAGCTTGACTCTACTAAAACTACTATTGTTCCAGGAAGAACTTGACTCTCGCTCCTTGAAATTCAGTGAGAGAAGATTGCTGGGATACTTAAATATTAACAGTGTGGGGAGATAGCCATCCAATAATTAAGAAAGCGCATGATTATTTTAGAAAAATAATGTTTCCATAGAATGCTGTCACATCCCTTCATGAGACTGGCAAACCTGAACCATGCTTAAAAAGATGAAGTTGGGCTAGGGAGATAAGTCAGTGGTCTAAGCACCTGCCTTGCAAGCAAAAGGACCTAGGTTCAATCCCTGGTACTTCATGAGGCCTTGTACTAAATAAGTAAATACAAGCTAACTTTTGTAGGGCTGGCCAAATAGCTCAATGGATTAAAGTGCCTGCAGCAGGTGCAGGGGGTGGGGTTCGATCCCTGAGTCTGTGGTGCTGCCCTCACCTGCCTCCTGGCATGCTGAGACAGCACTTGAGGTTGGGCATCATAGCAGACACCTGTAATCCCAGCATTTGGAAGGCTGTAAACAACCAGATCATGAGTCTGATCTAGTAGTTAGATCCTTCCCTAAAATACAAGCAGAAGTTTTTCTCTTTTTAAATTAGTAACATAAAAGAATTCAGAAAATCAGAGAAAACAAATAGATATTGCTAATTCTTGATAAAAGCAAAGCCTCCAGTGGTTATATTGAAGCCATCAGACAAATACAGAAACATAATTTACCCACTTGGATCTCTGGCATATTGTACTTCTCTTTGATTCAATTTATACAACAATCATATAATGCTTGCTTATGTGATTTAAGATTAGATACTTTGATGATGAATTAATTTATAAAGTATTCTCTCTCTGCCCTCAAATGAGGGCAGTTACAGAAAATAAGGCTTCTAACAATTACTAAAATAGAAACAACATAATGAAAGTGTGGAATGAGCCCACCGGGCAGCACTAATGTTTAGTACTGAGGTCAGAGAAGGGTAGGGGTCCTGTGTGCTCCTGTCAGCTCAAAGCAGAAGTTACTATCTGACAATGTAGGAATGAAAGGGGCTGTGAACAAAAAGAATAGACTTGCCAAGACACAAGGACACACATGAGTTGTTTCTTATGATTCTAAGTGGGTTATTTCTTAGGAGTTCAAATTTTTTTCCTATAAGTAAAGGATAGGTAAGACCAAAGTTTGAGTTGGAAAGCAATAGAGAAATATAGTTAAGAAAAAATGAAACAGATAATTGAGTACTTCAGGGGGTCCTTCGGCTTGAGTATGCATCTGAGGCAGCAGGAGGGCCAGCTCAGTCTGTGTTCTTGCTGCCCACTTCTGGATTCTGATTCAGTGAGTCTGGAGTGAACCCCAGAAGCTTTGTAAGAATCCCCCCAGACAATGCTGATGTTGGAGTTCAGGCACGCACCTTCACAATTACTGGAGTGGAAGACAGGCCACAAATAGACAGGGAGATGGCACTCAGCATAAGTGGAGCATAGGAGGTACAAATTCTCTCTCTGTCTGTATCTGTCTCTCCTTTTCTCTCTCTCTCCTTCCCTCCTCCCTCCGTCCCTCTCCTTCCACTCTCTCTCTCTCTCTCTCTCTCTCTCTCTGTCTCTCTCCTGGAGTACAAAGGACTGAACCCAGAGCCTTTGTACTCTGCTGAGTTACTAAGTTGGCAAGATTGGGTTAAATTTTTGAACCTTGCTGACTCAGTCTCTCAGAGTAAATTTTCTCTTTTGTAGAAAGTAATCAATTTTTCAAGAATAGTTTACGAAGTTAGCCTTTTCCATCAATGAAAGCTCTTTAGATAATAGCTCCTCCCACTTTTTTTTTTTTTTCCAAGAAAAAGCATCATTTGTATTCTTTAAAGTCAGGAAATATATTCACAGAAATGTGTGTGCATGTTTGGTTTCCATTTCTTCTTTTATTTTTCAGAATTATAAGAGTGCTGTGTAGGCCACAGAGAAAACACTGAAATTCCTAGTTGTTTAAACGTAATTCTTGGCTTTCAGATGTTAACTGTACTTAAACAATGAAGTCTGAGAGTGATGTCCCTTCCCTGTGCACCGGGACTGTGTACACGGGGCCTGGCTCTCCTGCTGGCTCAGCTGGAAGAGTCTGGGTTCTTCCAGGCCAGCGGGCTCCTGGGGGCTCATCAGATCCTTTTGGCCTTTGCTGATGAGAGAGGGCGAGTGTGCCCGGCCTGTCAGTGGGGCCAGGACACTCACTCCCCATCCATGTCTACCAGGTCATCCTATCCTGTGAGTTTCTCACCCACTTAAGAGGGACACAACCGACTGGCCCTAGGTGCAGCTTCACCCTGGTAGCCCAGTCCTTGCCAGGCTGTGCCCCAGAAAAAGCTACTGGATATTTCACAGCCCCACCAAGCTCCTGATGTGCGTGCCACATTCAGTACTTTACTGACTGCTTCTGCTGCTATCAGTGGAGTCTTTCCCAATTGGGCAAGGCCCCGCATGCTGTCATCCACAGGGGCAGAGCTGGTGAGACCCTGCAGTAGTCAGTCAGTCCTCTGAAGTGTCAAGTAGTAGGAAGAGAGCTCAAGCTGCGCTGCTTAAAAATCTGCTTATCTTAAACCTGTTCAGTAATTGAGCTGAATGTGCGGAGTCATTGAACCACTCTTCTGCTTGAGGGGCGGAGCCACCCTTCCATCCGTGAGCACACTCTGGGAGAGCGTGTAAGTGGATACGCATCACACATGTCACGTGATGCCGTGGGCTGTGAGGGATGCTGCACCATGTGCCATGCACTGCTCATTACAGAAACATCCCAGTGTTTGAGTGACCCTTGCAGACTCCTTGTGACCTCTGAGTACTGCCCGTTATGTTCTTCTCCTATTAGCATGAGTGTCCACTGCAGTAAGACTCAGCGAAAGACTCTGTGAAATGCCCGGAAAGCCTGGCTGCACGATGTCCATGCGATGGATTCCCCTGCCATGCACTCCATTATCAGCGTGGTTGTCTGCACGCACTAAGCCTGTGGCTATGTGAGCACCAGCCTCTACCCTTTCCCAGCTCTCCAGCCATTCAGAGGACAATTTTCTGGTCCAATAGAAAACCCCAAACTTTATCTTATTCACAAGCCACTGGATGACATGCCCTTAGACCGGTTTGTCACCTACACTTGGCTCCCTCTTTTCTCAAATTGCTTCTTCAGGGCAAGGTCTCCTCGCCCTGCCCTCTGGCCTTTGTGCAGGATAGATCCTCTGCGCAGATGCCCCTTGCCCAGCCCTTTCTGACCACCCCTCCTTTTTCTCCTTCACAGAGCTGTCCCTAAACTTCTAACACAGTTCAGACCTGTTAATTCACTCAGCTCAGCAACAGCATAACTCTGATCATTGCTGGACTTTGGTTTCTGCTGCCTCCAGCAGTGCAGAGGAGAATTACCCTGTCCTACTCATTGTAAATGTCCAGCGTGAGCCAGGACTTTGCTGAAGAACTTCCCAGGCAAGCTAGGTGAGGGTCACTCCTGCGTGCTTCAAGTATGTTTTCAAAAAAGAAATTTGAAGAGTAATTCACTTCCTTCAGTGGGCTGCTTTTTTCACCACCTCTTAGTTATTAAGGTCTAAAATCATTTCTTTTCTTCATATTTAACAAATGATGTAGTTATTCCTACTATAGCTAATTTCTGCTTTTATGTCATTTTCACATACTTTTATGAAATTCCCTATCTGGGTACAATGTATTACAAAGTAACTTTTTAAATAAAATCTAGGTTTTTGAAGGAAGATATGTTCATATATCAGTTTTCTCACATGACTTTGTGGGAAATACTCATATTCTTCCTTGCATAGCTCCTTGAATTCCAAACAATGGGTCTGGGACAGAAATCAGGTGCAGGGATTTACAGGAGGAAGGAAAGGGTTTTTGCCCAGGGTAGATGTGTAGCGCAAATGGGCCTCGCCCTTCCACCAGGAAATTTCCCTCCTTGTGGAGTGAAGGGACCTCACCTTCCTCCCCTCTGCTCCCTTATTGAGAGCCAGGCCAGAGTTTGGTAGAGCAGAGCATTTCCCATAATTGCCATGCACCAGCCTTGCTTGACCTTGTGATTGCAAAGCTGTCCTGCGTCCCTCCTCAGAGTAACCATGCTGTTACTGTTCATTCTGATGCAGAGAGAAAGCAGGTCTGTGACCTCTGGTGATGTTTGGGTGAATGGGCACAGCTGCAGAGAGGGGCCTTCCTCGCCCCAGGTGAAGCCTTGCCTTTGTTTGAGAGGGACACTTCAAGGGAAGGGCCAGGGGGGCACTTGTTTGGTGTGTGGTGGCCCCTCAGAAGCAGCGCATCTGCTCCAGAGGCAACCGAGGGTGTGGGACTTCCTGCTGGTGCCTAGCTAGCTGCTTCCCCACACAACGCCACATTTGTGTTCCTCGGCTTTGATCTTTTTGCCTGGAGTTGAAGGAAAGCCTGTCTTGTGCCTTCAAAGCTGGGACTGACCAGTGAGGAAGCAGCCAGGCCGCTGTCATGACCAGCTCTCCTACCCTCAGTGCCACAATAACAGGGCAGCAGAGAGCAATGCCGCAGACACTCGAGTGGGACAAAGGTCAAGTGTCGTGCGTAGAGGGGCACTGAGTGTCCTGGGTCAGTGCGGTTCCCAGCTGCACCTGCTAGAGGGGCACCTGGGAGCCAAGGCTGGGAAGTAAGTACCGAGGAGACCACTGGAAAGATCAGCGCTCTCCCAACACTCCTGTGTGACAGCCATGGATGTGGATGCAGGTTCAGACGCCCTGGGTGGTGAGCAGCTGACCGTCAGCTGTGGAAAGTCCAGCAAGGTGTGAGCCTCAGCTTCCCAGGCTGTGGAGGGTAAGAAAGGCGGAAATCTCTGATGGTGAACATTGAATGAGAAAATACCAATAGGTACTTGAAGCCCTCCTGGATGGGTAACAGTGAGTGCTGCCTCTGGTTACTCACAGCAGCGCTGTGCATTTAATAATCAGTGTCCGAATGAAATGAGTTCCCCCTTCCTTCCCCAAGGAAACGGTGTTCATTCATGATGACCAGAGTGAAATGTCTGCCTGCGGACTCTCAGAGGCCTTGCCATCTGACTAGTAGTGTTTATGCTGCACACCCGGAGTTAGACAGACCAAAATGTGCATTTGAGGCTGTCTTGGTCGCTCTTCTCTCCTTACTGGGACAAATTCCTGACCCTCAAAATGAGGGAAGGAAAGACTTATTTAGCTCACAGTTTCTGGAGGTTTCCATCAGTACTCAGCTGGCTCCAAGGCAGAGTGGCTCGGGACAGACAGCTGCCTTTCAGGGAGGGGCCGCAGCTCAGGCAGCAGCTAGCCTCTGTCTGCCATTCACATTGTGATGCAAGTTACCTGTGGGGGTGGGGTGGGGAGAGACAGTATCCACACCCACAAGGATCAATCACACACACAAAAAAGGATCAGTCACAAACTCTAGAAGCTGCCCCATGACTGCAGGAGGCTTTGCGGGGACACCTAGATTCAAACCATAACAGAGGGCTGATGTGTCTTTCTAAAGTCTGCTGTTTATGATTGGGCATTATATGATAAATTGGGCACAATTTATCATATAATGCTTTTCTTTTACTGAATCAAAATGCCTGAGTTAGTTATCTGATTCAGCAATTCACAAAGGAGCTCCTGCATCCAGGAACTCGGTTTAACCTCCCACTTATGCCAGCTTCTGCTAGGGATATTTGATCACCAAGAATGCCTCAGTGTCCAAGAGGTCAGGCCCACCACAGATTCACCAGGAAGCCTGAAAGCATGCTTTGTCCTCAGCTGCAACATAGGAGTGCACAGCATGATCAAAATGTAGGGTGAATGCTCAAAACAAAAAGTGATCATACTGAACCGGGTGTGGTGGTGCATGCCTGTAATCCCAGCACTCGGGAGGCTGAGGCAGGAGGATTATTGT
This sequence comes from Ctenomys sociabilis, assembly GCA_004027165.1. NCBI lineage: Eukaryota > Metazoa > Chordata > Mammalia > Rodentia > Ctenomyidae > Ctenomys > Ctenomys sociabilis. The sequence goes on along the minus strand of PVKA01011776.1, from coordinate 30,285 downwards.
GAGTTCAAGACCAGCCTGAGCTACAAAGTGAGCTTAACGCCAGCCTGAACTATATAGTGAGACCCTGTCTCAAAAAAGACAAAAAAAAAAAAAAAAAAAAAAAAAAAGAAGTGAAAAAGTGATCATACAGTTGTCATTAAGTTTTGTCAGCATAAGCCCTCCCTCCATGCTTTGAACACCTGTCCCTTTGCCTCGTCACTCTGGAGCAGCTCCAGAAGTCTTTGGAAACTGATTTTTGTCACACTCTCCCACCTGCCTCTGGGTCCAGAGACAGTTCAAACATTGACCTTTGTCTTGGTTGCTTTTCTTTTACTGAATCAAAATGCCTGACATCCTACATTGAGGAAGGAAAGGTTTATTTATTTAACTCACAGTTTGTGGAGCTTTCGGCCCATAATGAGCTGGCTCCAGGGCCGAGTGGCCCATGGCAGAGGGCAGCAGTTGATGGTGGCAGAAACAGCAAGCCAGCAGAGAGAGCAGAGGGAGGAGCAGCGACAGAGAGCCAGCCTTTCCCACCATGCTCTCTGTCCCAGGACAGGTGTAATACTTGTCTTAGTTACATTTTACTCATTGCTGGGACCAATACCCAGCACCCAAAATGAAGGACTTCTCCACAGAAGTGCTGCAGGGTCGCAGGAAGCCTTTCTCAATTCCTGGGCCCTGCGCACCTACAGGGCTGGGCCCCCCACACTGAGAACTGCTGTGGCAGTTTACGCAGCCAAGTTGACGCAATGTGTCAACTAACACAATAACACTTTCTTCAAACACTTCACCTTACATGTTGATTACAAAATGAAGGAAGGAAAGGTTTATTTAGCTCACACTTACTCGAGGGTTCAGCCCATATTTGGCTGGCTCCAAGGCAAACAACAGCAGTTCATGCATCAGAAAACAGCGAAGAGCAGAGGAGGAGCCGCAGCCGTGGCGTCCATCAAGCCTCTTTCTTCCTTCTGTGCTGACTGCGAGCTCCTCCGAAGTGGTGGGGCTGTGAAGGTCAGACCACCCTGAAGACTGGGACTTCTCCACAGAAGTGCTGCAGGGTCGCAGGAAGCCTTTCTCAATTCCTGGGCCCTGCGCACCTGCAGGGCTGGGCCCCCCACTCTGAGAACTGCTGTGGGAGTTTATGCAGCCAAGTTGACACAATGTGTCCACTAACACAGTACTCTTGCCCATAATCCCAGCATTACATCATGAATTAATCCCAAACTCTACAGACTTTGGGGGAAATCTAGATCCAGACCTTAACAACCTTTTAGCACCATTTTGACTCTGCAGATAAGCCAGAAGGGACACTGTGAAGGGTCGGACAAGCAAGGCAGAGGAAGACAAGTTGTGAGGCTTCTCCAGCCTGCTTGTCCTGCCCAGCCACAGTAGCCCTGTGTCTTCGATCATGGTGTACACACACTTGGGAGAGAGGCCTCCTGTCTGCCTCAGAAAGTGTTTGGGATGATCAGCCACATGTGTTCACAAGGAGGGGAGTCCTGGAGGAGGACCAGCTACCGTGTATCTTTTACCACAATACCACTTTCTTCAAACACTTCACCTTACATGTTGATTACACCGCCTAATTAAACTTGATGGTTGGGTTGGTTGTTAGAATAAAGCAAGACAGTGTGTGAGGTGCCAGAACCCATGAGGGCTCTGTGCCAGCCACTGTCAGGGTCAGAGCGATGACACATCGAAAGGAGCGGGCAGCACTGCTCTGAGAGGGCCACACCCCCTGTCGCTACTTCAGGCTCATGCTCTCTGTTTGCTTATTTTACTAATGATTTTTTATATGATTTGCACACAGTACAAAACATAACTCAATAATTACATAATGAATCACATACTAGTGAAGTGATAGGAAGTTTTGGATGCAAATGTGCATCCATTCTTGTGCAAATGTGAAACAAGAATATATTCATGTGATAGGGCTGGCGAGATAGCTCAGCAGACTAAGCACCTGCTGAGGCAAGCACAGGGACCAGGGTTCGATCCCTGGTTCCACATGCTGCACCGGCCCTGCCCCTGGACACGCTGAGCCCAAGACCAAGTCCACTATGGTGCTGTATACCTGTAATCCCAGTGCTGGGAGGCTGAAAACAGGTGGATCACTAGTTGTGTAGTGAGGCCCTGAACCAGGTACATGAAAGAAAGCAAGAAATAAAAGAATATATTAGGGCTGGCCAAATAGCAAAGCGGACTAAAGCATCTGCTTAGAAAAATGCAGTGACTCGGTTCAATCCCTGGTGTGCCGTGCCAGCCCTGCCCCTGGGGCACGCTGAGACTGGGATTGAGATGGTGTGGGGTGATGGCACACACTTGTAATCCCAGTGCTTGGAAGGCTGAAAACAGAAGGATTGGTATGAGTCCAATTTACGTAGTGAGACCCTGCAGACCTGTCCTAAATATATTAAAAAAAAATAAAAGAATAAAGCAAAAGAATATATTCATGTCAGAATATCAGTTAATTTTCATTCATTCACTTTATATGACAAAGAGCATTTTTTAGGTTTTACTAGCTGCTTCTGTAGCTCCATGAACCATTCCTGTTTTTTGAACTATTGAAAATATATGGTGCGCTTTCAGAACTTGCTTAGAAATTAAAGTACAGAGGAAGAAAAGAAAATGTCTTAATCTTAACTCTTCTACTGAATCTAGCCCACAAAGTTGGCCCTGTAAATTTCTCTCTTTTAGGAAAACACAGTGGGTAGCTGTTCCTCTTCTAGTGTTTTTCTCTTTTTTTGGTACCTGGACTTGAACTCAAGATCTTGCACTTGCCAAATAGGCCCTCTGCTGCTGAGCTGTATCTCTGGCCCTCCAAGTGTTTTGAAATTGTATCTCATTAACCCCTGAGTGATATTTAATATATGTCATAGGTGCAAATATATGTTATCTTGAATTATTTCTAATTACTTTATAAATATAACTCCTTAAACTTGGATCCTCTGTGCTGGTTTAAAAAAAAATTGTTTTACATTCCAAATTTATATTTTTAAAAGTCCTGTACTGAATTCAAATACAATGTTAAGAGTAGATCACAGAAGTATATCTATAAAATCATTAGAGACAATCAAGATAATATATATTTATATATGATATATTGATTTGAATTTATATACTTATTAAATGAAGTCAGTCTGAGAAAGAATAAAAACCTATTATACAATATTAGATAATAGAAGGATTTCAGAACAAAAAATTTAAATTAACTCTTCTTTTACAAATGGCACAATATTCATTAGGTCAGGTTTTCTGTGTTTTCTTGTTAATTATGTGAATGAGCCTGACAAGATAACTCAGTGGACTAAAGCACCTGCTTAGGCAAGCTTAGGCAAGCACAAAGACAGAAGCTCAATCTCAGGCACCACATGCCATGCCAGCCCTGCCCCCAGAGAGGGCTGAACCAGCTAGAGTCCAGGTGTGGTGGCCCAGCCTGTAATCCCATCACTGGGCAGGAGGATCACTGCAAGTCCAAGCTGTGTAGTGAGAATATGCAACAACCAAATACATTAAAAAAAAAAGAATTATGTGGAGATAATTTAAATAATATATCATCACTCCATATGTCGGTGGTTTTCAAAATTTTCATCCAGGAGTTTTTTTTTTTTTCCTTTAACTTGATGACAGTGAAGATATTTTGTTCATGTGGATTGTGTTATTGATATTTATTGTATTCCAAGATTCATTTTAAGCATTTTTTTTCAAAATCCTTCCTTCCTTTCTTTCTTTCTTTCTTTTATACATGGTCTTGCTTCACAGCTCAGACTTGTACTGATCCTCCTGTCTCAGCCTCCCCAGCACTGGGATTACAAGCATGTGACACCATGCCTGGCTTTGGTGGCCTGCTCAGCATGCCTGGAGTTCTGGGGCCTGCATGGCATGCTGTACTGGGGATTGAAGCCAGATCCTTGCTCTTGTCAGGCAGTTGCTTAGACTACTATATCCCCTACACCCCAAATTTCTTCAATTCATACTTTAACATTTTTATTTACTTAATAAATCTATATTGTTCTATAGTGAACATAAATAACATATAGTTATCAACAGTTAATATATTTTTCAAAATACAACAAAAAGGCTATTTTTCAGCCCATTCAGATAATTTTGCATGGTTTTATCTGACACACAGAAAGAATCTACAGATATCATTTTCCTTCTTTGTAGCTTGATATACTATTTATTTATTAAGTTATTAATGTAGATAGTCTATTATGCAATATTACAGATGTCTTTCAAAACCTAACAAAATATAGCCCACTTATCCAGATGGTATTTTCTTAAAAGTTAATTGCAATATGTAATCTGACACCAGATTATTTTTTTCCACTAATTATAATCACAAGGACATGGAAAAGCAAAAAGAAAATCATGGCTTGCTAATCCTATAAAAATAGTTTCATCATCATGGATGTGGTAAAAGTGTCACAGGGATGCATGTGGCTAGATTGCGAGGCCACACCTCAAATCTCACAGACACACTGTCACAAACTCTTATAATTCTATCCTAGAATGAAGCTAATGAAGGTCACATAGAAAATGATCACTTATCTGCTGGAAAACCTACTTAATCTTTGCCCAGCTAAACCAGAAAAGAAACAAAACTTGAATAACTTCTTCTTTTTTAATTTCTCTTACAGGAAGTATTTCTCTAAAACATGTGGAAATGGAAGGGGCTGGGAAGACAGCTTGGCAGTCTAAGCACCTGCCTGACAGGTGCAAGGACCCAGGTTCTAGGCAAGCCGAGATGGCAGTTGAGATTAAGGTAGCACACTCCTATAATCCCAGCACTTCGATCCCTGGCACTGCATGCCATGTCGGATTCAGATAGTGCTGGGGAGACAGAGTGAGACTCTGTACCAAATAAATAAAATGAATAGAAGATTAAAAAATAATTCTTTAAATGTGGACATGGGGAAGGCAAAGCATACATTGTGATTTTCCTCCTAGGAAGCACAGTTATTCAGTTAAATTTAATTGTACTGTTATTAAGTATTAAATTCTGGAAATAGCACAATAGGTCTTTTGGTGTTGTTACGAAATCTAAAATTGAGTAAGATCTTCCAGTGCAAATGAAAACAAATTCTAGGGAAAAATGTCAGAAAAAGCAGCAAGATTGATATAAGAATCTGAAGGATCAGGGCAGAAGCTGTCAATTTTTCTGTTAAGGTGAGCCTTGCCCAACTCAGTTTATCAGAAAAATTGTTTTTACTAAGAATATCTAAGAAGTCCTAGACCCTTTCACCTTTGAACAACTGATTAAAAATTAAAAAAAAATTAAAATTAAAAAATATTTCATTTTTTCCCAAAGTTGGAAAATAGTTGCAATGCTGAGCACTTTACTATGTTGTGTACATTAATCTACATTCTGTGCATTTGTTTATTTTCAAAAATGTGCAGAAGGCAAAATAATTAAATAATTCATAAGACAAATATAAATAGGATTCCATTTCTTTTCTTGTAATTAGTACAGGGTCTACAGGGTCTCACTATGTAGATCAGACTCAGTGACTCTCCTGTTTTCAACCTCCCAAGTGCTGGGATTATAGGAGTGTGCTACCTGTAATCTCAACTGCCATCTCAGCATGCCCAGAGCTCAGGGCCGGCATGGAGCACCGGGGATTGAACCGCAGCTACTGCACTCTGCCTAAGCACGTGCTTTAGTCTGCTGAGCTATCTGGCTGACCCTCTATTTTATTTCTAACTTAATGAAAAGCATAGCTCTGCTTGGTTAGGAATACAGTTATCAGCCTAAGAAGGGACTTAACATTTAATTCTGTTTATAAAGATAGATTTGGTTAAAATTAAATTGTGCTGAGCCACTTAAATAGAAAATTTTCAGTAAGTATTTTAAAAACATTTTTTAAGTCAGTACTTTCTTATGTTGGCGGTTATGAAAAAACTAAATTTGACATGTCTCAAATTTGAAAAGTTTTGTGATATTTTTGTTGACAAGTAGAAGTAATAAACCCTTGCATGTAGCTTTATTGTATTTGTTAGGAATCTTTGGTGATAACTTTTATAAAAATGATTAAAAGGTTTTAGAGTAACCAGACAAACCTGGCTATCGAATATACTAGTTGGCCAGCTTTCTGTCAATTAGATCCAATCTACCAGTGTTTTATTCTACAGTCTTGCACTGTCCTGTATTGGAGCTTTTGGAAAATCTTTCTTAAATATTCACAATGAATAGACATGTAAAAGGGTAATATCTTCATTGTTCATTTTAAGAGATTTAGAAATTTGGAGATGCTGAGCATATTTGAGCCAACCTCTAAGTTGTTTCTTATTGCCTTATTGCTGTTTGTAGTGAGGGTGTAGTTCAGTGGGAATGTGCGGGGCTAGGAGTGCAGTGCCTGTCGGGGGCATAGGCAGGGATGGGCCTGGCAGGACACTGGCAAAATCACAGAGCTGAGGAAAAAGAAGAGGAAGAAATCTTTGGAAATAATTTGTTCTCCATAGAAACGCACGTAGGAAGATCGGTCCCCAGGGTGGTGATACTGGTGGCACGGCCTGTGGAGGGTGACTTTGAGGGGGCAGATATAATTCTCACAGTAACAGGTGAGCCTGGGGTGCAGGAGTGAAGCACCCACCCCACTCGCTGGCTTCTTTGCTTGAGCACGTGGCCCTTTTGCAAGCAGCCAGGTTTCTCTGCTTCCCTGCGGTGTGTGACCTGGCCAGGCCATGGCACCCTGTGTGTGGGCTTTTCAGGCACCAGAAACAGGAAGCAAACAAAGCTCCTTTTCTTCCTATATTACTCAGCAATGAGCATCCTGTGATAGCAACACAGATGGAGAAGCCCTAAGAAAATCATGGAGTTTGAAAGGAGAGGAGCCAAAAGGAAATGAAGCAGCAAGATGATACTTCACCAAAAAGAAAAAACAAAAAAACAGTTAGTGGGGTAAACTGGTTTATGAATCAAGAAGTAAAAAGGACACAGGTCTACACATGGCACCAGTGTGCTGTCTCTCTCACACTAAGTTCTACCACTCCAGGCCAGACCCTCTTACCCAGCCAGTCAAGCGTTTTGACAGCGAGCACGTTCCTAAGCCCCAGTTCCCACCCTTGTCTTGCCTATGAGTGACTATAGTAAGAGTCATATCCTTTAAGAGCCCAAGTACCTTTTTCCTTATCCTCAGTGGATCTATGTAAGCTACCACTTGGGGGACTCACCAGTACTAGCAACACCTAACTTATTGATTCAAATATAGAACTTCTTCTATCCTTTTAAACTTACCACCCTAGATTCTCTTCCACACAAGATCCAGTTAATACTTTTTTCCCCTGAAATGTTCAATTTTCTTTTCCCGCTCCCCAAATCTGAAAGACCTGAACTTAAAAATGCATAATATCTTCTCCACAAAAATACTCTCATTTAGGGCCCATCAGATAGCTCAGCGTATTAAAGTGCCTACTTAGGCAGACTCAGGGGCTAGGGTTTTGATCCCAGGCCTGCCTTGCCAGCCCTGGCCCTGGGGCACATGATGGAGACTGAGACTGGGCATGGTGGAATGCACCTATAATCCTAGCACTTGGGAGACTGAAAACAGGAGGGTCACTAGTCAAATCTGTGTAGTGCTAGGATGCATTTTATAAGATTAATTTATAATGAATTATAGAAAGAATCATACAAGAGTGCAGGGAACCTGTCCATATATGAAAGACCAGAGATTCTAGCTGAGCACTTGATCCTAATATCCTGCATGAGTCCAGCTGAAAGGCCAGAGCTCACAGCAATGCTACATGTCGAACTGGAGGTCTAGAGCCCAACAGTGTTCCATGAGGCGCACTTCATGTATCTATGCTGGGACGGCCCAGTGGCCAGTGGTGAAAGCCAGGAAGCCTGTGTCTGCAGGATCAAGGATCTGTGCCAGCAGGCTGAGGGATCTGAGCTGGAGCTAGGAAACAATGCTCAAGGTAAGCACCCACGTTGCCCTGGAAAGCACTACAGCCATTCTCAGCAACAGTGGTGTCTCACTCTTCTTCAGTGATGTAATATCCAAGTTCCCATCAGGAAAGCCAATGTGGGGCCAGGGAGATAGCTCAATAGAATAATCACTTGCCTGGCAAGCACAAGTCCTGAGTTCAATCCCTGGTAATGCGGGGGGAAAAAAGGAAAGCCGATGTGATAAGCCTCTCTACAAGCTTGAACAGCACACCATCTTCCCCTCTGGAGCCAAGAAGTGATGCTCAAGGAGTAGAGTTCCCCACAATGAACTGTAGCCATTCTCAGTGACAATGAGTCCCAAGCTCCTCTGCTGATAAGAACAGCCAAGTTCATCAGGAAAGCCAGCATGACAAGTTTCCCCAGCAGAACAGCCCAAGAGAACCATCAGCTCCCTAGCAGCTTCCCAGCAGCTTCTCCATGCAGCTTCCCTAAGAGTCTCCAAACAGCTTCTCTACTTCTACAATTTATGCTGCTGGCAGCAACCCTCAGGTGCCTGACCCCACCCCAGCACCACACTAGTTCAGCTCAACTGGGTGTAAGAAGTTGACCACCAATTAGCAATATACCATGGCTGAAGAGTGGCCAGCTGTAATATAACTTGTTAGGGCAGACTGCGAAGATGGAGCTCCTAGATTATTTGAAGACTTTCTTGGCCACTTAGAAGTCATATAAACTTTGTAAATGGAGGTAAATTTTATAAGGACAGGAGAAGATTAAATATTTTGGAGCAACAGCTGGTACATGGTGCTTGTTAATATGTTAAGGGACTAGAATATGAGTCTTACCTCTGTTTGCTAGTAAAGGTTAGGCATTTCTGCTCAGTCAGAGGGAAATTAAATATCTGCTTAAAGGAATTCAGATATAAACAAATGCATTTCTGGTCAATGTTTGTGTTGAAGATTCACTTTTTTTTTTTTTTTTTTTGGCATCAGAGATTATATCTAGGGCTTTCACAGTGAGTTACATCCTCAGCGCATTTTTAATTTTATTTTGAGGTAGGATGTCATAAAATCCTAGTTTGCATTAGTAGGGATAGAATTTGTGATTTTCTGTCTGAGCTTCCCAAAATTCTAGAATTATAGGGCTGCACCACTAGGTTCTTCTGATACTACGTTTTAGTTTGTATTGGCTCTTTAACTTATTTTGAAGTTCTGCGCTTCAGCAATTACCATGTCCTGTACCACATGTCACACATGCATGCCACTTCAGGGTCCCATCATGACTTAATCTCACACAGAACAGTCTGCTTGCCTTATTTTCAGTATTTTAGTGAGAATGGACCAAAAGACTGGCCCAAGTTTGCCTCTCATGTAAATCATCCAGGGAAAACATGATTGCCTCCTCTTTATTAAAAATAATTTTAATAAGCACAAGCCTCTGAGGTGAAGTTTCAAAGCAAGGAGTACTTAACAGCAATTGCCTCCCCTTAGGACACAGGCCATGGGGTGTCTGACCTGAGCTGGAAGCTCATACCCTTTCCCTGACTCGAAGCTGTGACCTAGGGGACTTCTGAAGAAAGGCAGAGTTCCCACACCAGCTTTGGCTTTCTAGGGGGAAGGAACTAGACAGTTTTTATTCTCCACCAGAAAAACTCATCCATCTATTAGAACACCAGGAAATATGCACTTTGTTGGATTGGGAGCACTTCAGCTTAGAGATGGAGGAGTGTGGGTTTCAAAATACATCCACACATGTTGTTCACATAGGCTTTAGGTTACAGCATTTAGGTGTCATGGCGGCCTCATGTCAGGCAAGTCTTTCCATTTCAATGGCTGTCTCTCCTAAACCTCTATGCTGGGTGCCTCCTTCGTCTTCATCTTCATCTTCATCTTTGACTTCATTTTCCTCTTTGCTTAGTCTTCATCTTGGTCTTCATCTTCCTCCTCCTCCTCTTCCTTTATAACAGGAGTTACTGGTCAGATCTCTGAACAATCCTGATCTCTTCCACTTGCAGTGTGACTTTCCATTCAGGAAGGAAGCTGATAGGAGCAAAATGTCTCAGCAGAGCCCATGTGAAACAGCTTGGGCTCCCAGAGATGCCAGAAGCTGGCGCTGGGTGATCGCTCGCATTCTGCTCTGAATGCCGTGACCTATATGTCAAAGTGAGAGGATGCTTGTGGATGGTCCTCATCCCTGAAAAGTAATGTTCCCAGGACAAAGAGCTTCTTTTACTGGGCAGTGATGACGGCCATGAGGTGGGAGCCATAAACCAGGCTAGCCTGGCCAGTTGCATGCTGACATTTTTCATTCCTAATATCCCACAAGTATTTCAGCTTCAACAGAGGCTCTGTGCAAATGAAAAAGGAACTTTTTTGTTTCTCAATTTTGTTATATGATGTTTGAAAATTCCTACCAGCCTCCCAATCAGCCACTTGAAGATCCACTGGCAAAACTCTTCACCACTTTTATATCCTCCATTTTACAAACAAAAAGAAACATTAATATTGATGTTGCTTCCTCCAGGAAAATGAAATCCATGCCTCTTCCTTCCCTGGGCTCATTGCTTGTGGGCTTAGAAATCCCAGGAGTTATTGTTCAGTCTGACCTTTCTGCAGACCAGCTTTAGTGAGATGCAAGTAAGCACATTGGATTCCAGACTGAAAAATGCAAAAAGCACAGCTAACCTTTGCAAACACCAATGACCTATTATGCGAGAAAAGAGCAAACATTTAGCACAAAGGAAGATTTAGACATACGTGGGAGAGAAATTGCCAAACTCAGCCGGGAAACCCTGTAAATGACTTCAAGAAGCAACTGCAAAGCACACTTTTTTTTTGAATGGGAGAGAGGAGTAAATTATTTCATACTTTTGATTCACTCCATATTTTTGCCATCTACACATAATAAGACTTTCCTTTCCTCTCCTCTCTGATTCACAGCCCCATCCCCAAGTAGTCCATCCATGTTCTGATGGTGGGAAATTCCACTGTGACTTTCCTTCCTTCCTTCATTCCATCCTTCTTTTCTCCTTTTTTCTTCCCTGTTTCCCATCCTCTCTCTTCTTTTGTTCCTTCCATTGTTCTTCCCCTCTTAAAACATTTTGGAATGCCTGCTTTGTGAAATCGATGGGCTCGATTTCACAAAGGAAAAAGCACCATAAGGAGAGATGACCATGTCCCATAGTTCACAGGCCAGTTGGGAAGGGACAAGAAATAGCTAATTGCACAGAGATCCAACAATGACACATGGATACACTGAAGACAACATCTATAAACACAGCTGCAATCTAGGCCAGTGGTGGCAAACCTATGCCATATATTATTGTGTTTTTTTCATTTCTTTCTTTCTTTCTTTGGGTACTGAGCATTGAACTCAGGACCCTGAACTTTCCAGGCAGAAGCTTATTCTACTGAGCTATTGCCATACATTAAGACAAAAATATTAATGTATGAGTTGTTTTATCTAAACTAAGACCTTGGTATTCAGCTCTAATTGCAGTCTCTGCACTTTGTGATGAATAAGTGGGTGTAGGGCTACAGTTCGGGCACTCATCTCTAAAAAGGTCTCTATGAGGGCTGGTGAGACAGCTCAGTGGATAAGTGCCCGCTCAGGCAAGCACAGGGACTGGGGATCAATCCCTGGCACCACTTGTGGCGCTGCCCACCCCACTTCCCCCAGAGCACGACTGAGTTCGGGCCAGGTGGCACACACCTGTAATCCCAGCATTGGGAAGGCTGAAAACAGTAGGATCACTACGAGTCTGAGCTGCATAGTGAGACCCCTCAAAAAAAGTTTCATAGGGAGGTGTATGAGTATACGCTGAAGACTCAAAATTGTCTAAAGGCTCAGGTATTGCTATGAATGATAACACTGAAGCTCATCCCTCAAGGGAAAGCAAATATGGAAAAGAATTAAACTAATGATAGAAAACAGCCTGCAAAAGCATGGGAAGTGAGGAACTTCTACCTGGAATAGAGAGCTAAGAGGGATGCATTTCAGCTGCATATTGAAACATTGAAAATGCATGAAATGAAGGAATACTGAATTTTACCAGAAACTGATACTGACTTCTGCTGGGCATATTGACTCCATTTTAATGGAACACCCATTCTCTTCGCTGCCTGGTCCTACATATTTTTTTTTCTTTTTCATATCATAGTAGCTCTACGTATTTTTGATCTTACAGCTTGAAAAAATGTCAACTAAAAACTGTCTCTGTTTTCAGTTGACAATAGTTTATGTCTTAAAAATTTTCAGAAAATTGATTGGTAGTGATCCATGTCTAAATCTTCTTTACTTCTTTCATAAATACATGAAGAAGGTAGGAATAAAAGAATATTATTTTCTTGGCAGATACATTCTTTTTAATCAGTAATTTATGTATTTTCATTTTATTTTTAGGAATTTATGAGCCATGTTACTATCTAAGCTTTTACTGTGTTGTTCTTGATTAGATATAGCTCATCAGAATTTTAACTGAAACAAAGAAAAATGTTAGACACAAATTTAAAACACTTGGGACTTCACTTATGTCTCAGGTACTCTTCCTCGTTTCTGGGACAAATATCCAACACTCAAAATGAAGGAAAGAAAGGTTTATTTAGCTCACAGTTACTGGAGGTTTCAGTCCATACTCAACTGGCTCCAAGGAAGAGGGGCACATGGCAGAGAGCAGCAGTTCATAGCAGTGGAAGGCAGCAAAACAGCAAGAGAAAAAGGGATGAGAAAACTAAACAAAAAAAGGGGAAAACAAATGAAGGACCATTTTGTATCTGTATATTCAAAATAGGATAGACATATAGCTACTTTCTCTTAATCCATTGAGAAGAAAATTTGTACTAATAGTGTTTGGACAGGATATCATGTCTGCATCTTGTACTATGAATACAAAGACAACAGTATGCAATGTATTAATTATTGAAACTGTCCCACCAATCAGTTTGAAACTATCTCATTGCTATTTGTTTCTCAATAAAATTAATT
>PVKA01011776.1:0-17332 GCA_004027165.1 Ctenomys sociabilis | reverse complement strand
AGTTTGTTTCCCTTAAATTGCGTTCAGGCTACCGCCCCAGGCTGGTGTGGCACTCACACCCATAATCCCAGTGGATCATGAAGAATTAATCACAAAGTCCACAAGTCCGCCCCGTGACTGCATGAGGCTTTGCAGAGACACTCTTGCCTGTGCTTATATAATTTGTATCTTTAAAAAGCAATTTTAGGGGCCAGGGCGATGGCTAAGTAGAATGAGCGCTTGCCTGGCAAGCACAAGGTCCTGAGTTCAATCCCCAGTTCTAAAAAAAAAAGCAATTTTAGTTTATTCAGACTATGAAGTTGAGTACTTTGCCTTAAAATTAAATGTACTAAGCAAAGAAAACCTGTTACATTTTTACTTGTGAAATTGATCTAGGAAAGTTTTTCATCTTTGTTCTGTTTTCTCTTTTAAAGTTGCTGTTTCAATGCTTCCCAGCCACAAAATAGCAGGAAAGATGGCCACAATATCCAATATTCTTCTGCATGCCCACATACAGGTGGATATGAGTGAGTGCATATCCTTACATGTAAATTCCTGAAAATATCACTTTCATTCATCTTTATATCCAGAAATTATCCAAAAGAAGCAGCTGAGAATTTATATGGCTATTCTAAGAAACCTGTGAATTTAGACATGTATAAAAAGCTCTGCAAAATAATTTTGTTTATGTAGAACAAACATATCCTCTAACTTGTGTCAAAATAAGTAGTATGAATCAGCACACAGGCAAGAGATATTGAACTTTAAGAAGAAACAGTTGAAAAGATTTATAAATATTTGGATGGTAACTTTCTGATTATAAGTTTTAAGAAGTTGGACCAGTAAGTCTGCTTCCATTGTCATGGTCCTCCTATTACTTTCTGTATATATGAAGACAGTCAAGTTTAGATAAGTCATGTGTATCAATCATTGTCTTCACGTCTGAGTGACAGAATAGCCATGAAAGAGGAGGTGAAGTGTTGTTTCCATAGCTTCTGAAGCATTCTCAAGCCAGACCCATGATTTTCCCTTGTGTGCAATAAGTTCTCTAGAAAACACGATGGCAAGAGTAAAACTGAGCTTCAGTGGAAAAAAAACATATTTGAACATAATATCTGAGGTGCTTTAAATTTTTTTCAATTGGCAAATTTTGAGTTCATGATACCTATGTTCTGATATGTTTATACACTGTGGAAGAACTAAATGAAACTAGTTAATAGAGATATTATGTCACATATATAGTTATTTGGGAAAATGAGAATATTTAAAGTCTACTCCCACCGATTTTTAAGTAACCAGTAAAATCATTATGACTGCAATGGATCTCCTGAATTAATTCATTCTGTCTCACAGAAATTCTGGATGTTTTGGCCAAAGTCTCCTCGTAATTCCCACTTTGGCCCACCCTGGGCCCTGGAACCACCATACGATTTTCTGCTTCCATGAGTTTGACATTTTTGCATTCCACACATAAGTGAAAGCACACAGTACTTGCTTTCTTGTGCTTGGTGTTTTTCCACTTTGCACAGCATCCTCTAGATTTGTGTATCTTATTATGAGCGACAGGAGCTTTTGTTCTCATGAGGTCAGACAGTGCTCTATGATGTATGTGAACCGTGTGACCCTCATCAGCTCCAGGGTGGAGGGACACTCAGTTTGGTTCCATATCTTGGCTCTTGTGCCCAAGCTCCATTGAACAGCAGGGGACAAATATCTCCACCCACTGACTTAATGTTCTTTGTATGTAAAACCAGTTGGTACTTCGATTCTAAAATTGAGAGAACTTCACCCATTTTTCATCATGGTTATACTAATAAACACAGCCATAAGAAGTGTACACATATTTTTGCTTCACATCTTCACCAACATTTGTCATAGGTTACATTTTTGATAACAGTCATGCTAGGGGATGTGATTAGTGATACTGAGTATTGATATTGGTTTACTCTAAACTGTGTACACCTTGAACTGGGCAATTTATCTTTACTTAGCTTCAGACACAGACAATATTTTAGAAACAAATCAATATGCCCAGTGCCAATTCTGGAAAGTCAGAATGTAAGCAATTCTCTCCTCCAACAACTTTACCAAATGTACTTGTGGGAGGGAACATTGAAAGTAAAATATTGTTTATGTTGTGTGAGGCTATGGCCATCATAATAGCAGTCTTCCAAAGTTCATTTCATGCACCATAATTTTCTTGAAGTCTGCGACTCTTTAAGAAATTGAATTATAGACAACACAGTGCATGTACCATTTAATTCTGTTGATAGCCTTATTGCATATTCAAACATCAAATTAATCTTTGAAGAGTCCTACACTCAAGAAATAGTTCTAACATTTTTAACCCAGGAGGTTAGTTTGCTCAATTTATTTAAACCAGACTCACATTGTATTTTTAAATACCAGTTAACGTCTTATCTGGTTTTCTATTTTGGAAGTGTTTTTGGGTAAATGATACTGCAAATATTTTATTTCTACTGTGTGTCTACTTTAGTAATTTAGAATTGCTAAAATGGCAATTCTATTTTTAACGTATGAAAAGAAAGATGCTTCATAGATATTTTAAGGGCTAACTGGGAATATTCATTATGAACAGCGTCTCTTCAGAAAATACATTCTGCGTTATTGTTGGCTCTGAGTGATTTATAGCCAGTCCTTGGCTGACTCGAGGAAAAGAATAAAGCTGAGCTTGTGTTTGTCTTCACAGATGTATTTTAGTGACAGATCCCAATAATCCACCCAATATTAAATCACAGAAAGAACATTTTGGTTGATTTCTGTCTAAGCCCCCTGGGTCCTCCTGTTACTTTTTAAGAAATAAGAATTTTACTCTGAGATAACTATAATTTCTGTAAATCTTAAATACATACATTTCTATCTGAATGTTGTCATTAGTACAAATATTTCATACTTTTGAATCTTTGTTTTACTACTTGGCCTAGCTGTGGTTTCTTTTTGTAACTTTTTATATTTTTATTTCTTCATACATATTTGTAGTACATGATGTTTACATGTGTCTGAGGAAAAAAGCATATCTTGATTTTTTTTAATCAGATAGGAATAAAGACCATCTATTTCAGTTTTCTGTAGGGTCTTATTGAATGAGTGTTGGACTGTGTAAAATCTATTGAAAAGGTAGAAGATTTATTTTTACAAAATGAAGAGAAACCAGAGGTTTTTTTAAAAATCTATTGAGATGACCGTGTGATTTTTGTCTTTGGCTTGGCTGACACGGTGTATTATATTTATCAATCCATCCTTACCTCCCTGGGATGCATCCAACTTGCTCATGGTGTATAATGTCCTTGATGACTTGCTGCACTTGGCTTTCAAGTCTCTTACTGAGAATTCTTTCATTTATGTTCATTAGGGAGACTGGCCTATAGTTGTCTTTCTTCATTGGATCTTTCTCTGGTTTTGGTATCAGGGCAATGCTTGCTTCTAGGGATGAATTTGGAAGTATTTCTTCCCTTTTAATTCCCTTAGAGAGCTTGAGAAGCAGTAGCATTAGGTCTTATTTAAATTTCTTGTAGAATTCAGCAGTGAATCTCTCATGGCCTGGGCTTTTCTTTGTTGGTAGGCTTTAAATTATATCTTCAATTTCATAGATTGATACTGATTTATTTAGGACATTTAGATCTTCTTGATTCAGCTTTGGTAATTCAAATGCCTCTAGGAATCTGTAAATTCTTTCTGCATTTTCTATCTATTGGAATACAAATCCTCAATGCAGGAATAGATGGCATTCTGGATTTCTGCAAAGTCTGATGTGATTTCATGCTTTTCTTTTCTCACTGTGTGGGTTTGAGTCTCTTCTTTCCTTTTTTGGATAAAGTTGGCTAAGGGTTTGTCAGTTTTACTTAATCTTACAAAGAACAAACTCTTCAATTAGTTGGATCTTTGCGTTGTTTTCTTAGTCTCCAATGCATTAATCTATGATCTGATCCTTATAATTTCCTCCTTCATATGAGCTTTGGGTTGACCTACGTTTCTGTTTTCACAAGCTTGAGCTTCACCATTAAGGTATTATTTGTACTGGCTCTATTTTCTTCATATGAGTGAGTACTCACTGCTAGAAATTTTCTTCTTAGACTGCTTTCATTGTGTCCTGTAAGTTCCAGTATGTTGTATTGTCATTATCATTAGTTGTAGAAGCTGTTTGATTTCTTTGTGTGTCTGTGTGTTTATATTTTAGAGAGAATAAGAAATAGTAAAAAAAAGATACAAAATTATACTAAATAAAATTAGAGTTCAATAATTGTTATATTGCGCATTGTTATCTTCAAATTAATTGTTCAGATTACCAAATACAAGCACATAAAACATTTTCAAACAATTAAAAGGAAGAGGGAAAAAATTAAACATTAATTGCTCCTTTCAATAGACCAGTACAGTTATCCAAGTTATTCTGTGTATTCTCTCTCTCTCTCTCTTTCTTCCCTTTCCTCATTTCAATTGTTTCTTCTCTTTAAACAGTTTATTTCCCTTTAACAGTATATCTTGTACCTTTTAGATTGGAAGCAACCTGAATGCCTATCAAAAGAGGAATGAATAAAAAATATGTGGTATTTTTATATAATGGTGTATTATTTAGCTATAAATAAAGGTAACTTTATGGCTTTTATGGATGGAAGTAGAGACCATACTCATGAATGAAATAAATCAGACTTGCATGTGCAAACATCATGTTGTTTCCATAATGTAAGAAGCTGAAAGAGTAAATAACGTTTTCTTTAATTTCACCTGTGACCCATTGGTTGTTCAGAAAGGTTTGATATAAAGTTTATGAAGTTCTTATAGTTTTTTTGCTGCTAATTTCCAATTTTATTGCACTATGGTTTGATAATATGCATGGTATAATTTCAATTCCTTTGTATTTACATAAGGATATTCTATGGGCTAGTATGCTGTCTAGCAGGAGAACAACTCATGTGCAGCTGAGAAGAATGTATATTCTGATGTTATGGGGTGGAATACTGTGTAGACAACTTCTAAGTTCATTTCTTCAGAAGCTTTATTCAGTTCTAATTTCTCATCATTGATTTTTTTTGTCTAGTTGACCTGCCTTTTTGTGACAGTGGGGTATTGAGATCCCTCAGTATAATTGTATTAGAATTGTATAATTGTATTATAGTGCTTATTTGATTTTTCATGTCCATTAATATTTGTTTTATATAATTTGGGTACACTGGTATTTGTTGGTATATATTTATGATTGCTCTCTTTTCTTCTTGGATTGTTCCCTTTACAAGGTTGTAAAGACCTTCTTTGTCTACTAATCAGTCTTGGCGTAAAGTTCACTTTGTCTTCAAATAAAATAGCTACCCCTGTTTGTTAGTTTCCTGTTGTGTGGAGTATTGTTTTCAATCCTTTTAGTCTATGAATTTCTTTTTAAATTAAATATGTTACTTGTGTATAGTGTACTGCTGTACCTTGCTTTTTGATCCATTCTGTAAGTCTGTCTATGGTGGCTAGTAAGTTGAGACCATTAACATTATATATATATAAAATATATATATATATATAATTATATATATAATATATATGTATAATTATATATATATAATTACCATTATCTATCTATTATCTATCATCTATCTATCTATCTATCTATCTATCTATCTATCTATCTATCATCTATCTAATTTTTCTGCTGCTGTATTCCATCATCTTATCATTTGTGTTGCTTGGTGGATTTCTTCTGGTAAGATTCATGAATTTTTTTCCTTGTTATATTTTCTAGAATGTCCTTCAGAACATTTTGGAGTACTGGCTTAGGCATCATAAATCTCTCCAGGTATCCTTTGTCATAGGAGTAT
The DNA here is from genome assembly GCA_004027165.1 of Ctenomys sociabilis. Lineage (NCBI taxonomy): Eukaryota > Metazoa > Chordata > Mammalia > Rodentia > Ctenomyidae > Ctenomys > Ctenomys sociabilis. The sequence goes on along the minus strand of PVKA01011776.1, from coordinate 11,531 downwards.
CTTATTTTTCTTTCAATTTTGAAAGATAGTTTTGCAGGGTACACCAATCTGGATTGGAGACTGTCTTCCTTTAAAACTTGAAATACTTCACTCCGACCTCTCCTTGACTTGAGAGTTTGTGCTGAGAAGTCAGCTGTGATTCTAATGGATTTTTATTTATAAGTGATTTGTTTATCTTCTCTAACAGCTTTTAGTATTCTATTCTTGTGCTGAATTTCTAGACTATGCCTGACTGCAGAATTTCTTGATCATGGCCAGTTGGAATTCTTTCAGCCTCACATGGTGCTATGTTAAATTCTTTTTCCCTACCAGGGAAATTTTCTCCCATGATATCTGTGAAATGTTTTTTATACCATTTATGTTCTCTTCTGCTTTTCTATAGGTCTAATCAATCTTGCGTTCTTCTTACATCATCTGGCAGCTACTTGACTGATTCTCATGTTGACCAGGTATTTTTAAGAAATCTGTCTTACCATGACCACTAACCACAAGCCTGTCTTCTATACCCAAGATTCTGTCTTCACCTTGGTGCATTCTGCTGTGGGCACTTTCAATGAAATTTTTATTCTCTTGGTTATCTGGTTGAATTTGGCTTATGGATTTCATTTCTTTCCTATGTTGGGCATTCATGGCTTCCATAATTTTCTTAAATTCCTCTACATTTCCTCTGCTTCTGTTCTATACTTATTAAGCATGGTTTCCATTGTGGTACTTATTGCAGAACTTATTTCTCACTTGATTCTTTTCCTCATTCAATGGCTGTGTTGTTACCACTTTAGAGAAGCCAGGTGTCTTCCAGGTGTAGCTGGTTTGGTGGTTCTGAGCCTGCTAAAAGAACCTACCTCTTCAGTTTGTTGGGGATGAGAATTTGCTGACTAACTGCACCAGGTTCCTGTCCTTTGGCACTGTGCCACAGTATTTCCTGTGACTCTTAGTCAGTCTCACTCTTGGAATACCAGGAAGTGCAGCTAGTTAGAACAATTATTTCACTTTTGGCTAAGGTAGTACTATCAGCAGTATCAATAGTATCAAACACAGCTTAGAAAATGGCAAACTGGGGTACCCATTAATTTGCCACCTTTAACTGTATGAACTGGATTTGTGGTTATGTAACAAAATCTAAAACAAATCAGAAAATTATATTCAGTATATAAGTCCTTAACCTCAGGGTTTAAAGTGTAAAAGGGCTTAGGGAAAAATAGAGAAGTAGCAGAAAAAAAGAGATTAGAAATAAGATTGGAGGACAAAGGGGAACACATTGACTTTGGGAGACTGGTGCATAAGTCAAGAGGCAGAGAGGGCAGGAAGAAAGAAAAGGAAGAAAGGAAGAACGCATCAACAACTGAAAAAGACTGGAAGCTACATTCATACTCATAGAAATAATATCAAATAATTACAGAGGAAAAAGAAAAACAAGATCACCACTGCCACAAATATCAAACAAGATACAATGGGTGGGGAGGGAGAGACAGAGAGAGAGAGAGAGAGAGAGAGAGAGAGAGCCATAGAGGCAGTGGCATACACCAGTGATTTACAATAACCCTGGTAGACTTAAAGAGTTACGGGGCTGAACATCTTAGCAACTCGGTAGATCCAGCTCAAAATAAATCTTGAAATGTACCAGGCATGTATCTCAGGATAAAGGCTCTCAGTTCAATTCACAACATAGGAAGGAGGGAGCGAACAGGAGATTTTCAAGACAAATATCTGACAAAAACTTGTATCCAGAATATGTAAAACATTTATACACATTGATAATTAAAAAATAAAAAGTAAAATAAGCCTAGGCAAAAATACTAAAAATGATTCTTTGCAGTCTTGTTATAGTAGCTTGTATAATTAATCAAGTGTAAAACTTCACGCTTATTATAGCTAAGCCTACTGTATAGAAATAAATGCATCTATAAATATATATACATGTATTATGGGTATATATGAGGCATATGTCTCAAATAGGATTCTGCTTTGTAAATATCTCCAGAAACAAAAATTGGAAAACAAATACAGCAAGAAAACTGTCCTGCTGCAGTACAGGAAAGGTGGTTCAATGAAATAATCTATGCATTTATTTGAACTGAGGAGAATTTGTTTTTTTGCTGTCCTAAGCTGATCAAATACTCCAAGATAGTGACCACTTTTGAAACTGACAGTGGACAGCACACAAGTTTGCACTCTGTCTGTCTATCTATCTGTCTGTCTGTCTATCAATCTATCTATCTACTTTATTTTCATTCTGGAAATAAGGTACAAAGAGTGGAAAAGTCCTTTCCTGAATCTGAATTATCTGAGTCACTAGAGCAGTTGTCAAGGTGCAAACTGGCTACGATGAATGCCAAGGGACACTTCCACACATGCAAGTGTGTGTGCTTTAAGTGAACATATGCGTGCATGTGCCTTGTGCTGTGCAAGCGCTGTGAAGCACAGAGCCTGTGGCAGGGATCCCTTGTCCCGGTCTTAGTTATTACAGTCAGGTGAGCCTGTTGACTTTCACACAGCTGTTGCTTCCAGTCTTCCTGAACATCTTATTGCACCACCTTTTGTCATCTCCTTTTACCTTTTTAAAATTTTATTAGTGCATGTTTGTAGTTCGTGCAGTTTCTGAAGATCTTGGGCCTGAACATGTTAGCAACTTGGTAGATCCAGTCTCAAAATAAATCTTGAGATGGACCAGGAATATATCTCAGGATAAAGGCTCTCAGTTCAAGCTGTACATAATACAGCTTGTTTCTTCTTTTAATCCCTTTCTTCTTCCCTTCTCCTTCTTCCCTCTCCTTCTAAAACTCCTATCCAAACTTATATTCTTCTTAATACATTTATCTTGGCTGATGTTATGCTATATAACATTTACATTCATTTTCTGAGGTCATTAGGTTCTTGTAAATGGCATATCTTTATTCTACTTTTTTCTCCTTTCATTTCCTCCTCAGTCCTCACACTTGTTCCCTTGGACCACTTTCCAATTCCAGAGATCCATCCTTGTCCTCTTCTGTGGATCCTTACTACTCTCTCTGTTTTGCTTTGCCTCACTCAATGGGATATACCATAAAATATTTCTATGTGTCTAGATTTCCCCTCCCAATGCCACATGCAGTCATACGGAGGGCTTCTAGCATTTGTGGTTGATTCATGGTCCAGTGCTGGGGATTATGTGTGTGAGTTCTACACAAACCCGAGCATGGGCAGCATGCACACAATATAAATGAGGGAAATAAGCTTGCTTTCTGACACTCCTCCCTTTTTGTTTTGGCTTTTTTTTTCTGCTGTTTTCTGCTACCATGAACTGTTGCCCTCAGCCATGTGGTACTCTGCTTGGAGCCAGTCAGGTATGGACTGAAACTTACACAAACTGTGAGCAAAACAAACCTTTTCCTTTTTAATTTGAGTATTGGGTATTTTGGGTCAGCAGTTAAAAGAAAGTAACCAAGACAGTATTTAAGCCTGTGTTTCCATGCTTTTTCACTCAGTATTATATTTTTCAGGTGCATCCATTTTCTCACAAATGCCTCAAATTTGTCATTATCTATTGTGAGTAGTATTCTTACATTTATAGATACTACATTTTGTTTATCCAATAATTTGTTGATGAGGATACAGACTGCTTCCAGGGTCTAACTGTTATCAATTGTGCCTCTATAAATACCAGAATGAGTATGTTGTAGTGTCATGTCTTAAGCTCTTTGGGGAAGATACCTAGAAGTAGAATAGCCAGGGTCGTATCGGATTTCTAATTTCAGTTCTTTGAGAAAACTCCATACAGGTTTTCTCATTGGTTGCACTAGTTTATGTTCCCACTAGCAGTGAAAATAATGCTTTTTTTTTTTTTTTTTTTTTTTTTTTGTATTGAGGACAAGGCCTACAGAGTCTACAAGGTTTCAGTGCATAGATTGGACTTGTAGTGATCCTCCTGTCTATGGCATCCCCAAGTGCTGGGATTATAGGCACGCACCACTATGCCCCATCTCAATCAGTGTCTCAGCATACCCGCAGGGGCAGGGCCAGCAGAGCAGGCCAGGGTATGGGATTACACTCCTGGCCCCTGCGTCTGCCTAAGCAGGCACTTTAACCCACTGAGCTATTTTGCCAGCCCCCAATAATTCTTTTTTTTCATTACAACATTTGTTAGTGTTTAATTTCTTAATTCTTTCTGGTATAAGTGCTATTTTAATTTGCATTGCTCTAATAGCCAGAGATACTGAGCATTTTTTCATATATTTTTTGATCATTTATATTTCTTCTTCGGTCAAGTATCTTTTCATTTCTTCTCCAGTTTCTTGACTGTGTCTTAAATTTTAGGTCATATGTTTTGAGTTCTTTATATATTCTCAGTATTAGTCCTCTGGTGGAGGATTAGCTGTTAAGCTTTTTTCCCATCTGGTAGGTTGTCTCTGCATTCTACCAGTTGATTCCTGCTGTACAGAAGCTGTTTTGTCTGACATAAGCCCATTTGTTCCTCCTTGCTGCTATTTCTTGTTTCCTATACCTATATCTTCAAGTTATTTACCTATTTCAGCTTCCAGGAGGTTCAATGTTTCTGTTTTAATGTTTAGATCTTTGAGTAACTTTGATTTTAATTTAATATATGGTGAGAAGTAAGGGTCAAGTTTCAATTTTCTGCCCACAGTTTTCCTGGCCCCACTTGTTGAATAGGCTGTCCTTCCAGTGACATATACTTTTGACTACTTTGTCAAAGAGCAGATACCTGAAAATATCTGAGATGTTTTCATATTCTCTATTCTGTTTCCCAAATCTTCTTTCATTCCATAACATTTTTATTTGCATAGCTTACAGTCAAATATTACAAGGCCTTTCATTATCTGAAATTATAACTTTCCATTTTTATAGTCTGCCTTCTTTTAATGAAATGACATTCCTCTGATAGAAAAAGAAGTTTTCTTTGTTCACCACAGTAACTTTGATGTTAAATCAGAGTTCACATGGTCAGTTCTCATTAATTGACTGAAGAAAAGCGTTATATTTATGCTTCATTTGTTATGCCTGTGACAGAACTGTACCCCTGAAATTAGTCACTGCTTTCTCATGGATATGATCTTCCCTTTTTGCTAGTTTTGAAATATCAATTTTCACAAATATGGTCTTTCATTCTTCTGAAATGGATATTAAAATTAAGTATGAAATGAGCTATTGTTTGCAGAAGTAAGAGCATAGGATGTTGTCAGAACATGCAAAGGTGGGTATTGGGTAACATTTTTCTTCTTAGTATACATTTCACCACAGAATTTCCTGCATCAAAAGTGAATTGGAATTGTTCTTTATAAGTTCAAATGAGTATAAAAATTTAAAGTTTCTTAGCTTCTTGCTCTCTTCTTCAAAATTATTCAAAAATAACATATTGATGTTTTGCCTTAAAGCATCAAAAGTCTCCTAAAACAATTCAGTACATTTCAATAGGAATTCAGATTCCAAGGTTATGATCAGTTGAATAATAAAAGATCAAATTTTGTCTTTCTATTTATGAAAAAGCACTTAAGCTTATTTCCAGCAAGAAGCTTTGAAAACTAACTGATTGCCCACATATAATAGTGATTTTTATAGCAACTTTTAAGATCTGTATTTATTTTCAGTGCCTCAATAAAAGTCTGTTCAGGAACCTCAATAAAAGTTGTTCACTAGTTGCTACTGCTGTTAATGTCTTAACGGAATAATAAACTTGTTTAAGTAAGGAAGACCTGGTGTGCAGTCTAAATTTATTCAACTTTTAAAATGTTATTCAACCTAAGTACATATTGCTCCCCACCCCGAACTGCCACTGGGGTTGTTCCACCTCTCAAATACTTTCACCTATGAGAGAAAATATGCTGTCTTCAGAAGTAACAGGGCTGAGTTTGCGCTTACTCTTCTGTACTGACTCCCAGGCCTAGAGAGCTATTCAGATGTTCCGTAAATATTCATTGAGAACAATAACCTAAATCTAACAAAACAAAATCCACTTATTTACTGATTTTAAAAGTTCACATTTTTTCTTTCCATACCCCTTCCTTTGTCTACACCTGTCAAAGGTGGGCACTCCATTGTCCATCAACTAACTTAGGTGCTTGAACTCGACACCACAATCCAACACAGTCCAGCATTCCACAACAATAGTGAGTTATTCAAAGAAGTTGTCGACCATAGCCATTTACAGGTCAGCTTAATATTATGGCCCCATGATGTATACTTCATTTTTATACTTTTCTGCTGGATGGCTAAGACCTAGATAGAGCAATGATGATGTGTGTGTAAGACAGTACAGTTGGGATAGATAACGCTGTGCTTCTACATAATCCTATGAGAGGCAAGATTTGCATTAATGGTGGTTGGACAGGATATTATGTCGGCTTCTAGTACTATGGTCATCCACTAGGAAAAAAATTATTGAATTTTTGATATATTTCAGGTATAAAAAAATAAGATACGTAAACAGCTACACTCTTAATCTACTGATAAGAGACATCTGCTATAATAATGTCTGTAAGTATAATATCATGTATGCACCTTGTACGATACCAAAACAGTATGAAAACAGTTTGCAATGTATTAATTTATCGAATCTGTCTTGTTAAGGTGTCTTAAAACTGTCTCATTGATATTTGTACTTCAATAAAATAAAAAATAAATTAAAAAAAACAAAAACAAAAACAAAAAGTTCACATTTTAATGGTCAAAGCATAAATATAAATAAGGAGTTAGCACAGCACATGATGTGTTGAAGTAGAGATGGTAGAAGCGGCTTTTAGTACCTTAGCCCGTTCCCAAACTTCAGTCATTTGAACTCCATCTTTCTGCTCTTGGGGAGAGCGTGAGCGTTGACTTCTTCACTGCTTTTTCCACGAGTTCAGCCATCGTGTTGTACAGTGAATGCAGCGTCACAGTTTTGGCTCAGTGCTGACGCCGCCCAGGCTGCATCGGACACGTGCTTTCTGAGCCAGCGAGAGATTCCGCTCCTGTCCCGGAAGCACGAAAGCCCCACCAGCAGCAGACACTTCTTCGTAACCTGACAGGAAGTTCCCAAGCAAAGGAAAGGGGAATTTTTTCTCACTGTGTAGTTACTTTCATTTTCAAGTCTCTCTTTTTTCGTTTTTCTGTTTTCATTTTCCTGTCTTGAGCATTTTCTACAACTTTTTTATATTTGTAAAAGAAATATAATACTTATTATGTTATAATAATTAATATATGATAATTATCTGAACTTATAATTTCCATTTCTATAGTCTGCCTTCTTTTAATGAAATGACATTCATTATGATTATAATTAACATTAATTATAATACTTATAATAATTTCAGCGCATCTTTCATACTTAAAGCAGTACAATTTTAAGTGTTTGTTCTGGGTGTCATGTTGTGTGCATACAGTCATCGCACTCTACTTGCGCCATCAGTTTTTCAATTCCTGTGAAGCCTAGAAGCCTTACCTTTCTTACTTCCCTTCAGTTTTTCTACTTACAAAGACATTTGTCGAGGATTCCTCTTCAGCCATTTAGAAACATAGAAGGCAGTGCTACAACTTTTGTTTCATCTGGCATAACTTAAAAATGAAAATGTAGAAAATTCAGAAGGGAAAGAAAAGTCTGATACATACCATTTTAACGTATTGTAGCTTACTGTGCATCTGTGTTCTCCCTTCCAAGCTTTCTTATTAACTTTTTGTTTCTTTGGTCCTCTCCCTCTACTTCTTTTAGGGGTGTCTTCTGGCAGCAACTTCTTTTAGTTTTCTCCATCAGAGAATTATTGACTTTCCTTTCTCCAGCTCTCCCCTGCATATATTCCCTGTGTATAACACTACTGAAAGTACATTCCACTATTTTCCGACATCCCTGCTTTCTGATGAGAATCTCACTCTTAGAGCCTACTTGTATTTTTCTTTTTTCCTGTAGGAAAGGGGTCACTTTTCTTTTACTGCTTTAAAGTCTATCAGAGCTTTGATTTTAATGGGTCTGTGCGTAGGTTGCTTTGGGTTTGCTGTTTGCCTCTTGAGTCTGTGAATTGATGTCTTAGCCAATTTGAGAAGTTTCCTTGAATACTTCTTCAACTGTACTGTCTTTATTTTCTCTCTCACTCTAAAATTTCAGAGATACAAAAAATATTCTATTTATTTCACATAGGCCATGGAGATTTTATTCACCTCAGATGTTTTCATGAAACTGTTCAAGATGAGCATAAGGATCACTAATTGTTTTACTCTGATCTATTTTCTGGTGTTAATCTTACACACAGATATTTATTTATTTATTTATTTATTTATTTATTTATTTATTTTCTGTATCTTTAGGGGAGGGTCTACAGGGTGTTCAGGGTCTCACTGCTAGATTAGACTGTTTATAGTCTCCCAAATGCTGGGATTATAGGTGTGCACCACCATGCCCAATCTCAGTTGTTGTCTGAGTGTGCTGGGGGGGGGTTGCAGGGCTGGGATAGCAGGTCCCAGGATCAAACTCCCGGCCCCTGCACCTGCTTGCAGGTGCTTTAATCTGCTGAGCTATTTGGCCAGCTTTTTTTTTTGAAATAGGGACTCATTAAGCAACTCAGGCTGGCCTTGCAGTCACTTTGTAGTGCAGACTGGTCTTGAACTCACAGTGATCCTCCTGTCTCAGCTTCCTAAAATGCTGGGATTACAGACATATACCATCACACCCAGTTTACCCACAGATTTTTGTTTGCTTGTTACTATATAGTTCAATTAAATGTTTTTCTTAGGTTATTCCTTATTTACTTTGTTTACTGCTGAGGACTTGAAATTCTTTATGTCTTAGCATCTTTATAATATTTCTTTTTAAAATATTTTTTTAATAATGTTTCATATTTGGTATTTTGTTTGTTTGTTTGTTTTTTTGGCAGAACCGGGGGTTAAACTCAGGCCCTTGTGCTTGCCAGAGAAGTGCTTATTCTACGGAGCCCTCTCCGCAGCCCCAATAATGTTTCATTGAACTATTCTTATGTAGCTGTTTTAAAATCTTTCTTATACAGTTTGACATCAATGCAAATCTCTATACCTGCATTTATGATTGTCTTTTAGTTGGAGCCCTTCCTGGTTCTTTGTATGCTACATGATCTTATATCAAATCCAGATGTGTGCTACAGTGTGTGACAAGACACAGGATCCCCTCTAGACATTTGTTTTACCTCCCACCTCTGACCCCTCTGGATGCAGGAAGGGGCGTGCACTGTTACCAGTCTCAGGTAGAGACAGAGTAGAGAGGCTTGCTCTCCCTCACAGACAAGGAGCCCCGATTCCTGCTGGTCGGTGCGTGAGCTTCTGATCCTGCATGGTGCTCACAGTGCCACTGGCCTTGTGATTGCTGCAGGTAGCAAAAGTCTTGACTCTTCGCTAGGCATCTGTCTTTCTTCTTTCTTTCTTTCTTTCTTTCTTTCTTTCTTTCTTTCTTTCTTTCTTTCTTTCTTTCTTTCTTTCTTTCTCTCTTTCTCAACCCTGGGGGCAGGGCTGGCATGGCATGTGGTGCCTGGAATTGAATTGGGGTCCTTGCCCTTGCATAAGCTTGCCTAAGCAGATGCTTTAGTCTGTTGAGCTATCTCTCGGGTCCCCAAGCTAGGCCTCCTCTGATCCCCACCTGAGAGGCTAAGCAGGAAGGTGAGGGCCCCACCACACTCCCTCCTCAGACTTTTCTAGCACCACACTGCTGAGGGTTCTGGGCACCTGCTGCTGCCGCCAATGTGGCCGTCTAGTTCCTGCATGGCCTTTGCTGCTGTTGAAATGTCATTGGCTGAAGTTAGTCTGTCTGCCTAAGCTTCCTGTTTTCTGTTTCTTTGACTAGACAGCTAGGCCTCTGGCTTGTTTTGCTGGTAGTTTGTGCTGTCCCTCCTCCTGGCATTTCTGGGTTTCTAGGCGATGAGTCTGAGATATGTGATGCAAAAACCAAGCCCAAGAAGCTCCCTGGGAGTCCACACTGCTAGTCATGCTGTCTTCTCATCACTCCTCAGCTTCATCTTCTACTTGCTTTCTTTTTTGTATTTGTTAGGGAAGAGTCTACAGGGTATTCAGGGTTTCACTCCTAGGTTGGACTCATCGTGATGCACCTGTTTACAGCCTCCCAAGAGCTGGGATTACAGGCATGTACCTCCACACCCAGCCTCAATCTCCTTCTCAGTGCACCCTGGAGGCAGGGCTGGCACTCCATCTTCTTAAAAGCAGAATTCCAATTTAATGCTATTGAATATCTGATAATTACAATTCAAAACTATTTTATGCACCATTAGGGCATAGATTACAGGTTAAGTTCGTATGCATAAATCTTCTAATGTTGTAATACTAATTTTCATCCATTGTGCTGTCATTTAGCTGGTTATTTGGACTTATTCCTCTTGTAGTAAATTGCTTTCTAAGCCTGTTAGATAGCACTTTGAAACATACTGAATTCAGACCCAAACATTCTGCATTTCTATTCAGTTCCATCATTTGCTATCCGAATGGTCTGAAGAATTCATTTCACCCCAAACTCCTGGAATCAGATACTTCTTCTATAAAATTATAGTATCAATCTACCCCTCCCTGCAGATTACAGATTTGTTGTGAGGTTACAGGAGAACAATATGCATGAAAACATACTGTCCTTGTTGCATCCTAGAGGCTTAATTTTAAAACATATTTGTGAAACTGATGTCTTCAGAGTGCACTATTCAACTGGCACTTTTCTCATAAATATCTTATGATTACTTTAACAACAGAAATTGAAGAAAAAACGAGTGTCTACATGAAAGTAGAAGTACAATGGGAGACAGATATAAACAAATGACTTAACTTTTGTAGCTAACTACATAAGAATAAAAGAGGAAAGGTTATCACCTTTCCTGATTAGCTCTCTCAATCAGATCAAATTTACATGTAGTGAAAGTTCAATCCCAAAGGCTTAGAACGGGAAAAGTTACTCCTCCCTTATGTCGTACTATATAGCTGGAAGTGTGTGTGTGTGTGTGTGTGTGTGTGTGTTTAGCACAGTCTTCAAGGACTCACTGTGTAGATCGGACTCCTAGTGATTCTTCTGTTTTTGGTCTCCCAAGCACTGAGATCACAGGCCTATGCCACCACACCCAGACTCAATTGCCATCTCAGTGCACCCCAGGGTAGGGTTAGCATAGCACAACAAAGATTGAACCCTGGTCCCTGAGTCTGCCTAAGTAGGTGCTTTAATCTGCTAAGCTGTCTCTCCCATACAGCTGTAAGATTTTTTAAGGAAGCTTTACTTCATATATTGACTCAGATTTTTGTCTCCATTTTAGCATCAGCTATTAGTTATTTGCAAGCAAGTCTGTGAATACCAAGAATGGTTAATTAAATGGGTTCTTTGTTTTACCAAAAAGTAGCACATCACATATAATGCATTTTTTTCCATTTATTTTTATTTTATTAAAATACAAATGTCAATCAGACAGTTTCAAGACACCTTAACCATACAGAGTCGATGAATTAATACATTGCAAACTGTTTTCATAACATTTTGGTATTGTACAAGGTGCATACATGAAATTATATTTACAGGTTTTTTTATAGCTGAATTATATCAAAGATTCAATAATTAT
>PVKA01011775.1:44628-59914 GCA_004027165.1 Ctenomys sociabilis | reverse complement strand
TTGTAGGCCACCTCGAACTCCAGGTCCCTGTGCGACAGCCAGGATGTCTGGGGACCCCCAAGGGGCACACTCCAGGTCAGCAGGAAGTGGTCCCCAGAGGCACTGATCTGGACGTCCTGGGGCGGGGGCGGCTGCACTGCAGGGACAGGAAGCCAAGGGCTCGTGAGGCTGGCCATGGGGGAGCAGGGAAGGGTCCACTTGGGGTCCAGGTCCAGAGCTGCTGATCAGCTGACGACCATAAGCAAGACCCTTCCTGTCTCTCCTCAGGCCCCAAGTACAGCCCCTTGTGCTGAAATGTGACAGCAGTGACAGCTGGAGGGGCTGGACCTCAACTCCCAGGGAAGCCTCCCCTGCCCAGCACAGTGCGACCTCCTGCCCAGCAGAGGGCGCTGCAGGCACAGGCCTCCCTGTCCTGCTGTGCAATCTGCCACCTGCCTGGGGTCCCTAGCCTCTGTCATGGAGGAGCCTAAGTGTCCCCTCCTCTGAGGACCCTCTTGGGCCTCTTGGTTCCTTGTCCCTTCTCTTCCCTCCTGTAAGCTCCCCTAGCTACGCTCCCCTGAACCTGGAAGGGGTGTGGTTTCCATGTTGCTTCCCTGGCAAAGGGGGATCTTGGGGAAGAATGGCTGTTTTGAACTTCTTTTCCTGTCTCTAGGCCTGACGTGCAGCAGCTTGGTGACTGGCGATGGAATGAGTGAGTGAATGAACGAATGAGCACACAAGGCAGCCTCTGGGCTCAGCAGTCACTCTTTCCACCACTTAGTCCCAACCTGCTGGACCCTCCTGCGCTCACGAAGAAGCCGGGTTCCCTAGAGCCATGGCTTCAGGCTCTGGGAGTTTCTCTGACATGTTTCTGGGTCTGAATTTCACATCCTAAACATTCAGCCAATAGGATGTGAATGCTCTATGCTGCTCATAGGATGCGATGAGTCCCAGCTAGACCCCCAGGTGAGTGCAGATGCGCAACAAGCCACACCCCTGTCCACCCAGCCAGGGAAGGCATCACTAATTGATCAAAGACTAACAGAGTAGACATCTGTCTTGGATCAGAACTCCAGGAAGCTGCTGCCAGCTGAGCAGCACTGGGGCCAATTCCACCCTTCGCCTCCAGCTTCACCATTTTATTCCACTGGCTCATTTCATAGATAGAGCAATGGAGAACGTAAAAGGTCCAAGATGGAGACTGCGGGTGCCCTGGATAGATCATGCACCATCTTTGTTCTCCTTCACTCATTACCATGGTAACGTTGGCTGGACCTGACTTCCAGGCTAAGCAAATGCTTCTGCAGCCAGGATGCCACATTCCCTGTCCCTGTGTTGTCTCTGTCTTCTTCCCTGGTCACCTGCCAGAGGCTCACTAATCTCCACTGCGCTGTCTTGGTATCCGCATGTCTCCAGGGTGGGATTAGATCGGATTCTATGGCCAGGGCTTGAATACCCCGTACCTGTCACCTTCCTGGCCACCAGTTCCTGCTGAGCCCCCCTGCAACCCTGCTGCCTTCTCAGCCAGGACCCCACCCCACAGTTCTCCCCACCCATGGTGGCCAGATTCCTCAGCCATCTGAACAGGTGACACTCGGCATAACCCTCTAGGTCACAAGTGCCCACATTGGCCCCGAGTTGTGGTAAGGCCAGGGAGTAAGAATAACTTTACCCTTGTATGCAGTTTTTTACAGCTGATAAACATAATCTTGCCAAACGTGGTAGTACACACCCGGAATCCCAGCATTTTGGGAGACTGAGGCAGAAGGACCATAAAATCAAGTCGAGCCTGGACAACTTAGCCACATAGGGAGACTCTGATTCAAAATAAAAAATGAAAAGATCCAGGCTGCAGCTCAATGCAAAGGCCTTGGGTGCATTACCACACACACACACACACACACACACACACACACACACACACACACACACAGAGTCAGCTTCTACCATACAAAACATGAAATCCATTGTTGGCTTCTAGTACTACGGTCATCCACTAGGAAAATAATTATTGAATTTTTGATATAATTCAGGTATAAAAAATAAGATAAGTAAGCAGCTACACTCTTAATTCACTGATAAGAGATATCTGCTAAAATAATATCTGTAAATATAATATCATGTATGCACCTTGTACAATACCAAAACATTATAAAAACAGTTTGCAATGCATTAATTTATTGAATCTGTATTGTTAAGGTGTCTTGAAACTGTCTGATTGACATTTGTAGTCCAATAAAATAAAAAACAAAAAATGAAATCCAACATGTGTCCATGAATGAAGTTTAACAGGGCAGGGCTGCACTGGCAGATGTGTGCTGCCACAGTGACCTTCATGTTACAGTGGCAAGGGGAGGAGACACAGCTGAAAGTCACCTGGCACACAGTCTAACCACTTCTCTGGCCCAACCAGCAGTGGCATGGAGGGCCTCCTGTCCCGCTTCCGGTCCTGCCAGTTTCCCCCACTATTTCCTTCCACAGCCCACAATAGGAGCCTGATGCTCCCCAGGAGAGTCAGGGTCTTCCCAGCCGGCCACATCCACCTTGCAGGCTCCTGGCCTTTGTGCTGGAGGTTACCCTGCCAGGAAGGCCCTTCCCGCTCCGTGCTTCTCGATAGCCTTCAGCTTCCTTCTGGGAAGCCTGTCCTGATCCCCGGGCCCTCTGCCCTTTGCTCCTGCATGCAGCTCACACACAGTGTCTGGCGTTTCCCCAGCCCCAGGCTGCAGCTCTCAGCTCCCCGGAGAGGGACCCTCTCATCCCAGAATTGCTGCTTTGGAAACACGGTCTCAGAGCTGCCCCTCCCAGCTGAAGCAAGAAGCAGAGCAGAGGCTCCAGAGTCTGCCCAGGAGCAGCAGGACCGGAGCACGATCCGAGGCTGGAAGGGACCTGCCTGGGCCCAACCTCAGCAAGGCCACCAGTGAGGCCTTGGGCAAAAGGCCTGGGTGAAGCCCAAAGGCAGGGACAGTGGCACAACCTGGGTGCTATTTGGGCGTGAGGACAACAGTTGCAGCCTCCCCAGCATGGGCTACCCCAAACCTATCTCAGAGTCCTCCCTTTTCTTTTTCTGGCCTCCCTGGAGCAACACTGCCTGGAGCCCAAGCAAGCGAAGGGCCAGCTGCAATTCCTTTTGGTGGAAACTCATACAAACTTCATGTACAAATGGCTGTGTGCACCCAGCCCAGGCCCTGCTAGATTCTCAGCCCTCGTGGGCCCGCCATGCACCCCTGGGCCCAGCTCTGTGTCTCAAGGGCAGGAAGCCTATGAGAATTGCACTTGTCATGGTGGCAGAGTTTTGGGACCACCTGGGCCTCAAGGCCCAATCCACAGAGGCGCTATGGCAGGCACAAGAGTTCCGTGGCCCGTCGGTTTCCACCAAATCAATCCTCAGCTTGGTTCCCTGGAGGGAAGCTGTCAGGGCTTGAAGCCAGGACTGGGCAGTGGGGGCAGCAGCTCGGCTGGGAGGTGGCTTGGGCGTGGCCCTCCTGTCACACTTGCTCTAAGGCCACTGTCACAGAGCACCACTTCTTGTCCCAACACAGTCCAGGACAATGTCCACACCCCTCAGACACTCATTGGCTGGTCCTGCTGCTCTAGCCCTGCTGTCTAGACAGGGCCCATGCCTGGCAGGGGCACCAGCTCTCACCGTGCTGGGCCAGCGTCGCAGTGAGCTGGACGCTCAGATTCCGGTCTGGCTGGAAGGAGAAGCTGTTGTCTTGGGCACTGAAGGGAATGACACACCTCCGTGGCACACAGGAAGGAGATGGGCAGTGTGACCAGGGCAGGTCGCTAGTGAAGTTACAGGACACTGGCTGGGGATGGTTCCTGTGGAGAGAGGGTGTGGTTTCACGATTTGGCCCAGACTGAGAAAGAATCATTCATTCATTAACTACTGAATCAGTGACTGCTGTGTGCCAGGCCTTGTGGGGCTGGCAGTGCACCACGCATGCGCAGCTGCCTCTGCACAGAGCCAGTGTCCCGGTGGAGGGGACCAGGAGTCACATAGTAGGGGAAGCATCTCATGGACAAGGCCAATGGGAATAGGGGTGCATGCATCCCCAGGAGGAGAGTGGTGCCTGGAATGGATAGTCAGGGGCAGTGTTGTGAGCCTGGACTGTCCCACCTGGCAGAGGGACAGGCTTAAAGATGACTGCTGGACAGTGTCACTCAGTGAGGCAGAAGGGCCTTCAGGCACTGCTGTGTGCTAAAGGCATTTCAACAAGGCTGGGATTACAGTCATGGACCAAGCATCAGAGTTCCAGGAAGGGGCTTCTGGGCTAGGAGAGGAGCGCTTGATGGAAGGTCGCATGGCTGAAGGCTGGGGGGAAGGCTTATAGAGCAGGTCCTGGGAGAGGGCTCCCCAGAGGAATCTTGGAAGCTGCCACAAAGGATCCCAGAGAGGGAGGCTGTGGGGACCTGAGGAGGAAGTGACCTGGGGATATGTTAGGGAAGCTGTTTGGAGAAGCTGTTGGAGCTGTTAGCAGCTGCTGGTCCTCTTGGGTCATTCTGCTTGGGGACCTCGGCACGCTGGCTTTCCTGGCGAACTTGTTGTTTTTGTAGGAGGTATCTGGGACCTCAATGTCACTGAGAATGGCTCAGATTCATTTTGGGGGAGCTCTGGTCCTCGTCTTGAGCATCGCGTCATGGCTCCAGATGGAAGATGCTGCACAGCTCGGTCTCCTGGAGAAGCTTGTCATGCTGGCTTTCCTGATGGGAACTCCCTCAGAGGAGCTCAGGACCTCACTGAGGATGGCTGTGGTACTTTTGAGGGGAGCTCTGGTGCTTGCCTGGAGTGTTGCTTCCTGGCTCCAGTGCCGGGCCCTCAGCCTGCTGGCACAGGCCCTCGATCGCACTGGCACAGACTTTCTAGCTTCCACCACTGACTGTGAGCCTTTCCAGCACAGAGCCATGATACAGGCCTGCACAAGAAGCGTTGTGGGCTCTAGGTCTCCAGGTGGACTCGTGGGAGGCATTGTTAGGGGCTCCAGGTCTCCAACTCGACTCAGGCAGGATGTTGCCATAGGATCCAGGCCCTCAGCTGGAGGCTGCAGTCGTTAGTGTGTGGAGGATCTCCTGCACTCTTCATATATGATTCTTTGGGTGGTTTGTTATAAATCTCATAAAATGTGCCCTGTATTGTATGCTTCCGCTTGTAAAAACCCAAAGCACAACAGCGTCTAGAGGGGGCTGACTGGGTGTGATCTCGGAAGGCTCCATCCACTAACAGGAAGGTGAGGATGTTGGTGTCAGTGGTAGCCTTGGGCAGCAAGACTCATGGAACTGGGCCTCGGAGAGCAGCTGGGACACGAGGTACTTCAGACCCCAGCAAGGGGCTGGCTGCAGCTCACAGCTCCTCTGTCTCATGCTGTCCAATCCTACCTGGCTCTGGCCCTGCCATGCCCTGTGACCCCATGCCTAAGCCAGGCACCGGGAACATAGCAGCCCATGACCATCCCCCACTGGTCCCCCTCACTCACCCATTTAGCCAGTGATGGAGGGTCACATTGATGAGCTGCCCCGCAGCTGCTGTGTCCGCCCAGCTGCACACAATGTAGCTGGTGTAGTCGTTGTAGCAGCGCAGGGTCTGAAGCGGGACAGTAGCTGCAGGGAGATGCAGCGGGTCACCCTCCCCTCCTCCCCCCATGCATTGCCAGTATGCCCAGCCCCGGGGAGGGGCCTGGGTCCATGCAGAGCCCTGGTGGGGAAGCTCTGATGTGGTCCTGGCCGAGGACCCTTCTCCCTACAGAAACACAGCTTCTAGCTGGTCCTCAGCGCATTACTGGGCCCTCCCCATGCACGTCCTGAGGAGGGGACATGTGTCAGGCATAACCCTACCCCCATATCCCATAGTGCCCCCAACAGGACAGGCACCACCCAGGCCCACCCTTGGGCCACCCTGTGTTCTCTGCCTGCCTAGCCTGGGTGTGGAAAAGGGGCTGTCATTCTTGAGTTGGTGACAGAGCCATGGTCTAGGGGGACCTGAAAGGGGCCCTTCTGTCTTGGGAGCCCCAGGAGCACCCAGAGTGCCAGAGGCACCGGGCTGCTACAGAGAGAGCCCCAGGCCAAGGCAGCCATGGGGATCAGAGGTCTCCTGGGAGCAGAGGGCCCGGGCAGGAGGGGGTAGAGAAGAGGCTGGACCGCCCTTGGCTGGGCCTTGGCTGATACAGTGAGGTGAGTGGCAGGAAAGGCACCTGCCTCAGAGGGCTCTTAGGGTAGGGAAGGGTGAGCAGGGTGTGTGGGGCCTGGAGGAGGGGCCAGGTGAGCAGGCCCAGAGGAAGGGAGGAGAGCTGCAGGATGTCTGGGAGCTTCCAGGGTTCCACAGGGTGTCCTGACATAGGAATGAGACGGAGGATGAGGAGGGGAAGAAGCCTCAGACTCACCCTCTGACCCTTCCACACTGGGTCCCCTGGATAGAGCCAGCAGGGCCAGGAAGAGCAGACCTGTGAGCAGCGCCATCTCCTGGTCGGCTCTGGACCTGCAGGTGGGTGGCAGTTGTGCACTGGCCATGGCCAGCTGGATGTCCTCTTTGCCGTCTTCTGTTGCCGCCAGGTGGGGACAGCTGGTGTACTTTGTCACCAGCTCTTTGTTCATTCAGCAGCAAACATTACTCCCTTGGACCTGAGAAATTGGATATAGGATAATGTGCGCCCTGCCCCTTTCTCCACAAGGCAGGACAAAGGACAGACAGGCCACAGGTGACCCAGGCTCCTCCTAGGCCTTGGTCCTTCACCTGCCCCCAGATGCTACACGCTGTGCTGCACGGGTGTGCACCCTGTGTTTGGGGCTGAGCTCCCACATGCTTGGGGTCCTCCTCTCACAGGAGGAGGCCTGTGTGTGCCTCAGGACATACAGATCCCTGATGCCATCTACACCACTGCCCTCACCCCTGGCTGGCACTGCCCCTGCCTGTTCCCTGGGCCCCAGCCCTGGTGGCCTGGCCCGGGTTCCCGTTTCCTTGCTGTCCTTGGTGATGCTGTTGGAAGACACAGATGCTTTTGCCCTTCCTCAAAATTCCTAAAACCTACGAAAGACAAAAGCTGTGCACACCTGCATACACTCACACATGTGCACACACAAGTACAACTGCAACAACTGCCACGGGGACAAGCACAAACCCTGTGCTGGCAGAGAAGGAGACTGCCGAGGGACAGAGACCAGGTGACCCTGTTTACTCCCCTCCCTCCCATCTACCACATCAGATCCGAGTCTTGGGTCACACTCACTCCAGCCTGGCCACACCAGCTAAACCTTGGACTGTGAGCCCAGGTAGGGCCTTAATGCTACTGGATACCCCTCTAGCTCTGAGGGGACCTTGGCCCTTGCTCCTCACCCCTGATCCCTGCAGACCTCCAGAGCAACCTGCCCCCCAGTGCCCATGCCCCAGGCTTTCCCCTCTGGGCCCCCTTACCCCAGGTACCCTCAGCCCAGGCCTTACCTCTGTGGCCAGAGAGGCTCTCAGGAGCCTCCCGACAGCTATGAGGCTCCCCCGCTGTCCTGAGGAAGCAGAAGCAGAAAGAGGAAGCAGAGCCTATTTCTACACATGGGCCCTTGTGCTGACCTCACCCCACTTCTTGGAATTGTGAGCACCAACCATTTTTCTACTCCAGGCCTTACTACTTGGCAAATGTTGTTTTTTCTTCCATAAAGAATGCTGGTCCTTCTCTCTAGCCTGTTCTGTCTCTCTATAAACTCCTACGCGGTACTTCAGTCTCCACTCAGATGCAGCCTCCTCCAGGCAGCATAATACGGCTGCCAATAGCAGAACACTGAGTCCCAGAGCCTGGCAGCCCTGGGTGTGGCTCCCACTCTTAGCTGTGCTTAGTGCAGGGCTTTGCTCGCTTTCTCTCCTGTCACTTGGCTCCGCCTCTAGGCCCTGCCTGATGCTTGGAGATAACTGTCTATAAAACTCAAAGGGATTTTTTTTTTTTTTTTTTTTGCAGAACCGGGGATTGAACTCAGGCCCTTGTGCTTGCCAGGGAAGCGTTTATTCCCCTGAGCCATCTCCCTGGCCCTCAAAGAGATTTTTAAGAAAACAAATGGAGTAGCACTGGTCACTTGGTGACCTGTCATCAGGCTTGGCTGGCATTGCTTTTATTTCCAGTGGATCCTGTTTGACCCAGCCCCCCTAGCCACAGCACGCTGCAGTGTCTATGCCCCACCCCCCACACACATGGTTCACATGTCTTTGGCCTGTGTGTGCTCTGCTACAGACTGGACGCTCAAGACTGGAGGGCCTGGGAGGCAGCTCAGCTCCAGCTTTCAAGTGCCTGCCTTGAAAACACAAGGTTCTGAGTTCGATTCCCAGTACTGCCAAAAAAAAAAAAAAAAAAAAAAAAAGAAGAAGAAGAAGAAGAAGAAGAGGAAAGACATTGGGTATGGAAGGGAGAAAAGAAAGAAGGCTTGATTCCTTCAAACAGGTTCCACAGCCCACGCCCCACTCCCTCCCTATCTGTGGTTCTATCTGGCCAGCCTGTATATGGGAACAGAGGAAGCTTAGGAGGCGACAGGACAGGAAGACCTGGGTGCCGTGTGGCAGCCACCAGGATAGGCTCTGAAGATACTGGTGTCCCACCTCCCCTTCTGCTGGGTCAGGGAAAAGGGCCGGAAGAGGAGGAAACCATGGCCTAGGCCCCTGCCAGGAAGGGCAACCCTTCTGGCTGCGAGCCCCTCCATGTTGGATAGTGCTGCCCAGGACAGGCCCACCTGAGGCTCCGCCAGGCCCACTGCGCTCTCTGGTGTGCCAGCATGTGGGTGACAATCACTTCTTGGTGTGGAGAGAGCGTGCAGCAGACACCAAGCCAAGTCCCATTTGATTCCGGGTCTCCAGAACTGCCCCGAGCACTCCTGGGGGCAGAACCTCCCGCCTGATTGGTGATTAACTCCACCAAGGTAGCATGGAGCCTCAGTCCCGTCCTTTCCGGCCCAAAGGCAGTATCTGACGGACTGCAGGTCCCCACTTGTAGGAATCTGGAAAGGATGCCTGCGTACAGTCAGAGTCCTAAAAGCGGCAGAAGGGTTCTGTGCTCTCTTCCACGAGCGAGGAAGGAGCCCCAGCCTTCATCCAGCTTTTGCCTGGCCGCGCAGACCCAGGCGTGTCATTCCCTGCTGCCCTCAGCCCTGAAATCTGCCAACCTTCCTCCTGCTTCCCAGCTTCTCCGCACCTGGAGGGAACGGTGACCCCAGCCCTAGGGACCAGCCTGGCCCTCCTGCGGCCCAGCGCAGGATGCCAAGGAAGGCCTAGGCAGTTGCCGCCATCGGAGAATCAAGGTTGGGAAGGAAGTCTGCCACACGATATGCACCGAAGTGCAAAACGACCACAATCCTATTATCATAAAAGTTAGTTTCCAAACTCGAAGCGCGTTTTTTCTAGATTAAAAATGCTGGCTCTGCAGCACCGCTGGCCCGAGACTGTTCCTGTTTTCCTTTTCCTGGACTCTCCCCATGCTTGACCACACAGTCCCACCAGCCCACTGTGTGACGACCCTAATCGCCCTGGGCACTGGACCACAGTATTCAGATAAAAGTTCCTGATAATTCGTTTCTAGAAGAAACTTTGTATGTAGGACCAGGGGCCCCGAAGTGACGGGTCTGCGCCTGTGCAGCGGCCACAGTGAATCAGCGCAGCGCAGGGATCCCAGAACGAAAGACAACCAGCTGCTGCCTCTGGACTGTCTGTCTCCAGTTCCGGTCCCCAGGTTAATCTGGGACTTCCTCTTTCCATGTTCTCATGCACCAACCCTCCGCCAATCAGTGTCCATTGCGTCACCGCGCCACCCATGTAAGCTCCGCCCCATCCCAATCTATAAAGGCTCCAACCTCTTGCCCGTGCCTCGAGGGTTTCTGGCTTCTCTTGTAGCTCTCCTGTGCGCCCAGCAATAAAAAATTTCTTTGCTTTCACCCACTTCTCTTTCACACCAGAAGAAGGAACCTTGCAAGAAGAATTTCCTAAAGCCTTCATCTGCAACTTCTGAGAACAGATTGCAGTCCACAGCGATCGTTTCTCCAAGTTTTTGTTTAAATTTTAGCCTCCAGTGACTCACCACTGGGAGAAGATGCTTCTAAAATCTGTTGTTTTGGAATGTGAATAACAAGAGTAAAAACATGTTTGGGGTGGCTTTCTTATGTTTTCCCATTTGGCAGTACTGAGCATTGGGCCTACAGCCTTCACACTGTGCTATTTTACCAGCCTTTTAAAATTTGTTATTATTATTATTATTTTGAGACAGAGCCCTGCACTAAATGGCCCATCCTCCTGCTTGCTTTTTTTCTTTCCTTTTAATTTTAGGGAAGGGTTTACAGGATGTTCAGGGTCTCACAGATCAGACTCTTAGTGATCCCCCTATTTACAGACCCCCATGAGCTAGGATTACAGGTGTGCACCACCACGCCCAGTCTCAATCGCCATCTCAGGGCTCCCTGGGGGTAGAACTGGCATTGCAGGTCCAGGGACCAAACCCCGGGCCAAGCAGGGGCTCTAATCTGCTGAGCTATTTGGCTGGCCCTTGTCCTCCTGCTTTTGATCCTCCCAAATCAGGCCCCCAGAATGCCGGGTTAGGCGCGTGCCACCGCGTCTGTATTCTTCATCTTTATTTTGCCTGATTCAAGGATGCCTGGTAAGGGTATTATACTTCATTTTGAACTTTTTCTTTTTATGAAATTTGAAGGTGATGAAATTGACACTTTATTTCTAACATATTCCTCCCAAGATATGGTCAATTCGCAAATATAAATTTTGCCTGAGTGGAAATTAAATAACCTAAATGGAATCAAACCACTAGTCACTGAGTTAGTGCTCTTGGAAGGGTCTTATTTCACCTGTGGAAGGCTGCTCCTTTAAGTATTAAGTGCTACTCCACTAAGCAATAATGTTTCTACAAAGATCATATTTATGTTAGAATTGAATATCTGTAATTCTGCCTTTTATCATTATTTAAATTGTATAAGATAAAACAGTGTATTAGCCAGGCCTAGTGGTTTCAGCCTGTAATGTGGCAATCTGGGAGGAAGAGGCAGAAGGATCCCAGGTTTGAGTCCAGCTTGGGCAGCTTAGCAATTTAGTGAGATTCTACCTCAACTTTTCTTTAATACAAACAGAAGGCAGGGATGACGGATGATGTAACTCAGTGCAAAGGTCAGGGGTTCAAGCCCCAGTGGAGCAAAACAGACCAGTGAAGATTATGGCACTGTTCTGAGACAGTGCAGCGTGCCTCAGGAGAAAGGGGCTAAAAGACCGAAGAGGGGGATTGACAGACGCAGGATGGCACCAAGTGGACAGAGCATGGTCAAGTATGAACAAGACGAGGGGGCCTCGTGACTTGGGTCAGAGGGAAGGCCTCTGGAGCGGTCATGACAAAAGTGACTTCATCCAAGCTGCAGTGCACCTGCTTTTATCTCAAGCTAACATCAAAGACTTCGGGCGCATGCCTGCTGGCCAAATGTCGATGGCCACTCTAATGGTTGTGTCTAAAGTATGCTGGGAAACTGAGCAGGGGAAAGAAAGACTGGGTTACTTGGGGACAATCAGATTAGCCACATCTCAAGATGGCAGCAGTTGAACTAAGGTACATGCTGCCCAACATCGCCCTAAAATTATCAAGCGAATACAGTCTTCTAATATCCGTAGGAATGATCTATCTTGCTACTGGCGTTCTCATTGTTTGTCTTCATAAAGTTAATAGCCTTTGCAACCATTAATTATTGCAGTATTTTACTGTTGACATAATAATAAATATGTTTACAACTAACCAATCCCATTTTAGTACAAAGAGTACAGAAGGCAAAAATAAGGTGCATAAACAAAAGGAAGAAAGAGAGAGAGAGGAATTGAGCGGGGAGCCATGGGTGAAAAATGGGTGACACAAAACATCAGTGTTCAGAAGGGCACCCTAGTGATGAGACAGCAAAGGGGACAGATCCTGCCATGGGAGCTGGGTCTGGGCCTGGGGGTAGTGAGGACCGCAAGCCTGGCTCTGTCTGCTACCCTGGAGAACTGCATGGGCATGCACCAAACTTCATGTGTCCAGGTATTTGTATTTAACAATGAAACATTTTTAGTGAATAAAATTCCAACCTAGAAATTAAAAAAAAAAAACTTGACCTCTCTGCAGATTCCTTTTCCACCACCTACGTTTGTTCACATTTTCCTTTTTCTTTCTTGCCCTGACCTTTCTGGGTGAAGCTGGTTTAACTCTACTGGGATGCGTGCAGGAGACTCCTTCCTGCTCAGTCCCTCCAACCCAAGCCCACTGCACGTGTCCTGGGCATCCTGTGCAGCCCTCAGCCGTGGCTCCGCCTTGGTGACTGAAATCCCCTTCCGGGACCTGTTTCTCACGGGACCCCATGCACAGGGACCAGGAGGGCCAGTGCACGGCCCCAGCCTTGGAACCTCGAAGCCTTCCAGTCCATCAGGGTTGAACTGACATCTTTTTCCACTCCTGCAGCATCTCAGGTTCCGCATAAGGCTTCTCAGTGACTTTTCAGAGCAGTCGATGCATCTCTCAAGAATTAATCAAATGATTAAGAAGTAGATTTCTAGCTAGAGTTGAAGGTCATGCAAGGGGATTCAGTCACCAAGGTGGAGCCACGGCCAAGGGCTGCACAGGATGCCCAGGACACGGGGAGTGGGCTTGGGTTGGAGGGACTGAGGAAGGGGTCTTTTGTACACACCAGAGTAGAGTTAAACTCGCTGGCTGAGTTGTTGTTGCTAAGTCCAGACCCTATAGCTTACACCCCTATAGCACACTTTATATAGGAAGCAAAATTTCAAATAGCTTTCGTTTTTCCTTATTGTAAAATGTTTCTTCTGTAGTTTTATCCTAATAAATGCACACTTATGTACTGAAAGAATAAAATTATGTTTGTGTTTAAACAATTTTTTTAAGTTCGCATTCATGAACCACTTTGAAAGAGAAGACTCTTGCACTGCAGGTGACATCTGAAATGCCCGCATAAGTTGGAAAGGAAGAATTCAGGAAGCCAATGGGCCCTGAGAGGGTCTGCACTCGGCTGGCACCAGTAGTGGTAGTCACAGCCTCCCCGTCTTGCACACCCTTTCACATCGGGCTTTTGCAGCTCCTCCCGCCAAGATCAGGAGCCCGTCTCTCTTTGTGTAGGTGGGGGCCTTACTTCGGCCAGTTCAATGCAGTGGGAGATGCTGTGATCTCTGGACTGGGCCATGGAGGCCAGCAGCCTCTTTACTCTTTTACAGTCTGCCACTGCATCAAAGCAGCCTTGCCTCTTGCTGCAGAGAGCTGGAGGAAAGGAATGACGTAACCTAGCTGACGGCTGTTGAGGCCTCTGCCATGATCCAGCCTGGAGCAACTCCCGGATGAACACAGCCACAGTAAGACCCACACCTGCTTTGTGGAGCAGAAGAGCCAACTGGCTGAGCCCAGCCACCCTGCAGCATGGCGACCAATGGCAAGCGCTTCCTGTTTTCAGTCTCAGAGCTTGGGGCTGGCTTGGTAAGCAGCAAAGGGTCATCTGTCCTTGTGACAGACATTTGTGCACTGGTTAGATTCTGATTACACATTAGCAAGGTCAGAAATTTCCTGGGAAACAAGCACTCGGCCATTTGGCCTCCCCAAGGCCAACCTGATTTCTGTTGCCTTGTCAGTGTCTTCCAACTTTCCTCTGTTACATCAAAACCTTCTGGATCCATCCCTCCACATCCCATCAACTGAGCCCCTCTTCTTTGTATATCTCATAAATTTATGAGATTTTTTTTCACCTGAAATAACCAACTCTTTGCATCTTTTTTTTTAAATGCCTGATTCTCATCCCAGCTAAGTTTCCCCAGAAGATTTCTCAGCCTCTCTCCTTCAGCCAGCTTTTTCCAAAAGGCTGCCCCCATTCACCCACCTCCTATGCCCTCTTTTCCTATTTGCCACTATCTACTCTGCACACCCCACATATACCCTCAAGGAGCCGCTGTCACCCCATCTGATGGTCTCCCCTCTGCCTGGGCTCTGACACCTGACATGGAACCCACTGCCTCTGCTGCCCCCAGGGTCTGGAAACCCCTCCTCCCCATTCCTGCCCAGGCTCCTGGCCACCTGTCCTCTCTGATTCCTTCCTGATCTCAGGCTCCTATAGGATCCCCCAGGTGCTCATGCCCCTGGGGGCTCCCCATCTCTGTGGATTGCTTCTAACACAACATGGGAGTCTCCTCATGGTCAGGGGCCCCCTGGGACAAAAATGAGGAACTAGAGAGGAAGACCCAGCACCCCTTCTTCCACATGTCTTGTTTTGAAGGCTGGTCAAAAAGGAGACACCGGTAGCTGATGTGGCTCTCAAGAGAGATAAGGGTTGTTCTGTCCAGAGGCTTCCTCCAGCTGCAGACGGGGCTGAGGAACAGGGCAGACCCCTGCGCCAATGGCAGCTCTGGGAAAACCCCAACATGGGAGGGACTCAGAGCCTAAGAGCCAGCCTGGATTCCCTATCTCTCCTCTACCTCTTCACTGTGGAACCCTGAGCAAGTTACTTTGCCTGCCAAGGCTCAGTTTCTCCTAAAAATGAAAACAATGCTAGTTGTTCCTCTACCCCATAAAGCTATGGGGGGTGGGGGTTGTTCCTGTCACAGAATAAATGATCTCATCAGGGCGTGACCACTCTATAAATCTCTGCTGTTCCTGGAACCCACAGTTTTAGCACAAGGACTAAAGAATTCTAGGTGCGATTCCAGGGAGTCCGCAACAGGAAACTGTAAAAACTGGCAGTAGCATGGACCTCAAAATCTTTAAAATACTTGTTATTGTAATTTGGGTTCTCAGTCCATAAAAGAGATGAGTTAGGTATATATTTAGGGATGAACATATAGCAATGTTCCTGAGATTAGGTCATCGTGCTTCCAGGAAGCCTTGAGCTCTTTCCTGGGAGTCTCTGGAAGGGGACAGGAAGCCAGGGAGAGAAAGGGGCTTTGTGACTGCTGATCACTGAGAGTGTGGTGGGGGCCTGGGAGGGGGACCCTGTTTTGAAGATGGAGCTCTGGAAACACAGGATGGGGGGGCAGGGTGACTGTGCAGGCCTCAGACCAGAGCCCCAGGAACAAGGCTGGGCAAAGAATCTCTGCAGAGTCCCTAAGGGACAGCCCATTTCTGGACTCTCTTTGATAGTGGTTCACATCGTCCATTGCCCAAAAACACCTCCTAATCTTCCAAGTGGGGTTCCTGCTTCCCTACAGCCCCTGGGGCATCCATAAACTTCAAGGGAACCAAGGGGCTCCCTGCCCTATGGGTTGGGTAGAGGTGTACTGGGCAAATCTTCCCTAGGAACAGAGGGGACTAAAACCTAAACTGTAAGACTTGGAGTG
>PVKA01011775.1:0-44528 GCA_004027165.1 Ctenomys sociabilis | reverse complement strand
ATGTTCCAGGAGGCACACCACAGCCCTTCCAGTCTGCCACCTTACAGGCAGCAGGTGCCAGCTTGTCCATTTCTAGCGCCTGGCTTGCTGGAAATACACATCAGTTTTAACCAGTGCTAAAAAAATTCTTTTGTGTTTTAAGGAAATTTGCAATGCGTAGAAAAGATTACGGGCTGTCTCCAGTGAAAACTGCAATTTCTTCAGAGCACTCCCATGGTGGAGGGGAAGAGAGATCAAATTCTAGCCTTTTAGTGCCTTTGAGCTATTTTACTACTCTGTAAATTATACAAAGCTGATAGCAATGT
The DNA here is from genome assembly GCA_004027165.1 of Ctenomys sociabilis. Lineage (NCBI taxonomy): Eukaryota > Metazoa > Chordata > Mammalia > Rodentia > Ctenomyidae > Ctenomys > Ctenomys sociabilis. Next base: position 44,223 of record PVKA01011775.1, on the reverse strand, counting down.
GGGACAATCCTTGTCTGTAGACATGTGAATAAATCAGACAGACACACACACACACACAGAGAGAGAGAGAGAGAGAGAGAGAGAGAGAGAGAGAGAGAGAGAGAGAGAGAGAGAACACTCACATCAATATTTCTCATCTGTAAATAGAAATGGCATCGTTCTCTGGGTCTCCTTGAATCAGGCGTAACGTCTGCTTCATTTCCTCATTAATAATGAATTGGATAAAATCTCAGACTGTTCATTTTCTGTCTGGTTGATTCTCTCCTCTTTTTAGATTTATCCTTCAGCAGTGTTTGAGGGAGGACATGGTGTAGAAAATGGCCCGCCCTGTGCAGTAAGGCGAAGGCCTTTGAAGCTGATCCGACCCAGGTTAGTGGCCCTCCCACCACCCCCAGGACCACCAGCACCAGCACCCTGAGGGTCCCACTGAGAAACCACAGCCACCAACCTGGGGCACCAACTCCTGGGCCCCAACCCCTGAGGGCACCCAGCAGGGTCAGGCACCAAGGGCTCTTTCACCAGGAAAGTCAGAGGGGCAATGGATTTTACTACCTTGGAGGCAGCGAAGGAGTCTGTCCAGCAGGGGACCCCAGGAGCCAAGTTTCCTCCCCCTAAAGCCCACGTCCACTCCGAAGCCCAACCCATACCTTCTGGGCTGGCTTGCTGTGAGTCAGCCCTGGGCCTAGGCAACTCACATTCTAACCTCCCAAGACACCTGCTTAAGGCTTCCTCCATCTCATTTCAAAATGTGACTTCGGAGAAGTTGGCTGCCCTCTGAGGAGCAAGCCCGGGATGAACTCAGGAGGCAGGTGGGTGACAGCTGGCCCGGTAGCAATGCATAGACACAGAAGCTGGGCCCCCTTTGTGACCAGGGAAGGTCCTCGCCTGTGGCAGTGGTGAAGGAATTTTTAGGTTGGAGAACGGCCCACAAGGGCCTCAAGCCACACTCCCAGCTGTGTCCCTCCAAGCACCCCTTGTCCCCAGTACTGACCTGCCTGCCCCTGCTCTTGGATCGCCCTCGCTCTGAGACTGAGCCCCTGTGTTCCCCCACTACTGCCAGACCACTGTGACCCGTGGCAGGAGGGAGTCGCAGGGCAGAGCTGTCGCCTGGCCCTCCTGGGCCTCTGTTACTCCACCCATCCTGTCTCAACGCTCTGGGCCCCCTTGTCCAACCTCTGACAGCCACATCCTAAGAAACTCAAAGCTCTGCCCCACTCTGCCCCAGACTGTCTTCCTGCCCTGTCCCTCTTGTCCTAGATGTGGGTCCCAGCCCCACACTGCAGGCTTCCTCTTGGGGCCTGGATGCCCTGCCATATGAGCAGCACAGGCGCGTGGACACCTCTCCATCATTACAGCTCCCTTCTCCACCTCTGTGTCCATAGGGGTAGTTTCTACACTTGCATTCTCATTGATTAATACATTTTTTTGAAAGAGACAAAGCAGGGGCCAGGGAGCTAGCTCAGTGACACAGCACTTCCCTGACAAGCACAAGGTCTTCAGTTTGATTCCTGGTAAAATAAATAAATAAGAATAAAAACTAAAAAGCAGGGCTGGCCAGACAGCTCATCAGGCTAAAACACACAGCCCAGCCCCACCCGTAGGGCATACTGAGATAAATTGAGACTGGGTATGCTGGAGCAGTCCTGTAACCCAGTGCTTGGGAGGTTGAAGACAGAATGACAGAATAACTATAAGTCTGAGCTACACAGTGAGACCCTATCGGCCCTGTACCAAATACACAAAAATAAAAAAGTAAAAGGAAGGAAAGTACCAGTTACTTATTTTTAAATTAATAAAAAAAAAATCATCTACTATTGACATTGATTTCTATTTTCCAAAGGACATTCTAACAGAAAGGAGCAGTGAGAATTTGAATCTCAGACAACAGGATGGTCCCTTTCATGTTTTTGAATTTTCGCTTGTGCTATTTCAGCCGGTTACACTCATTGTGGGGAGGTGGCCTGTATACACAGCCCACCCTGACAGGACTGGTTCTTCCAATCAAGGGCAGGGACACTGCCCCCGCTACCTGTGGGTGTCTCGCTCCACACAAGCACCTCGGAAGCTTCAGCCTGGGCCACCCTTGATCCCCACAGTGGTTTTGGGGAGCTCGTGTACCACGGGGTTCCGTCTGCCGATCCGGTCTATCTGACCATGAGATAGGGTCTCATGCCAGCTGGGGGTGACAAGTGGAAATGGTTAGTGTTCTTACCCAGAAGTCTGTGGTGGCCTTGATCTTGATGAGTTCAGGGATAGAGTCCCATTCTGCGTCCCATCCCTTCCTGCCCCCGGGGCCCACAGCACCCATTTCCATGGTTCGGGAGCTGCCAGGGCTCCAGGAAGCCGGCTCCAGTCCCCAACTCACAGGCACATGTCCTTTGTCCTGGGAAATCCAACAGGCTCTGGGTGGCCTGTCCAGCATGCCTTTGATCTGTGAGAAGTTGTGCTGGAAGCCACTTGATGGCAGCAAGATGTCGCTCAGCCTTAGATCTCCAAAGCAGGCCTGAGTGGCGTGGATAGCGATGGAGCAGCAGGCACAGAAAATGACTTTTTCTTAGAAGCTGATCCAGCCCAGGGAAGTGGCCCTGGGATCAGAATGACCGGTGTCACCACCACACAGGCACCTGTCACACTGTGCCAAGCAGGCTGGAGGCCACGGGGGTGGGGGTCATAGCCCTGTTTTCCTGGGTGCCCTGGGGTGAGCCTGAGGAGGTCGCCCCTCTCCCAGCAGAAGGATGGTGGCAGCAGCTGGGCAGCACCAGGAGACAGACCCGTCAAAGGTCGCTCTTCCTCCCCACACATTTCTTCCTGGGCTCCAGGCAGACAGCCCCACGGTGGGATTCTTCTCCTCCTCCTAAATCATCTGAGAGCCCCACTCTCCCACAGCGGCCCTCCACTCGGTGCCAACACCCACAGGACTCACTGGGGACCCAGGGGGCTCCTACAGCGTGGAGGAAGTCACCAGGGCTGTGGGACATCCCAGTGCAATGATTTTTATCTCCCTCTGATGTTCCTGCGATCTGTTTGCTAATCTTTAAGAGAAATTGTACATCTACAAAGAATAAGCAGGCAGGAGCCCAAGCACAGAGATGGGTTTTAACATCCATTCTGTGAACAAAGGAATTGGGAATGTTGCACAATCCTTTCCTGTTAGAGATAGGCAAACTTTTCTTGAAAGGGACATGAAAGTGAAGTGGAACTTAAAAATAGTCCCCCTCTAACACCACTCCCACCCGGCTTTGTGTTCAGGTACTGATAAGATCAGCGACTTTGCCCTGTAAACAGAACTGCATCATCTTGTTCTTGCAGGATTCACGGGCCTGTTTTTCTTCTAGGCTGTTGATTGCTTTGTCTTGCTTCTGCTCCCTCCCTTGCACGACCACCTTTCTTTTGTTCTTTCCTTCTTTGGTACCAGAGTTTGAACTCAGGACCTCAGGCTTGCCAGGCAGGCACTGATGCTTCAGAGCTGTCTCCCTGGCCCATCACCCCTGATTCTAAAGCCCAGTCCTCTCAACCAAATGTATAAAACTAGAACTCTTCCTTTATTCTAAAGTCCAGCACTTTGGAAGTGAATTCAACTGTGTTGGTTGCATCTAAAATCCTAAAAATTAATCCCATTATTCCCCACTGGCCTCTCCAATCTCTTGGATTCTGCAATGAAATCTCCCATATCCTGCTTAAGAAGAAAAAAAAAAAAAAAAAAAAAATACAGGGCTGGAGATATAGCTCAGCAATACAAGTGCCAGCCTGGCAAGCACATGGTCCTGAGTTTGATTCCTGGAAACAATAAAAGAAAAAACATAGTAGTTAATGAAAGATAGAGAGAAAAGAGAGAAAAATTCTGCCTCACCACAAGCAAAAAGTCCTGATGCTCTGGGTGCCATGCAATCTTAGATTCTACATGCAGCAAGCAATAACTTAAAACTTCTCTCATTTGTTCCACTGAAATATTTCTCTGCTCCCACAGCTGCCCTATCCTTCTTTCAATTGCCATAACCTATGGCGAATTTCGGTATTTAGTATCTGTGGTGGGCTGCCAGCTGGAGCTCAGCTTGTAGCACCCAGCTGAACTGAGCCAGCCTGGTGCTGGGCGTGGGTCGCAGCCCAGCCTGAGAGGAAGAGAAGCTGCTTGAAGCTACGGGAGGAGCTGCGGAGTGGTGTTGGTTCTCCTGGAGGACCACCTCACGCTGGCTTTCCTGATAGGAACTCGGCCGTTGTCATCACTGAAAGAGCGAAGGACCTGGTTGTCGCTGAGTTTGGCTGCAGTTCACCTTGGGGGAGGCTCTGGTCCTTACTGTGAGCATCGCTTCCTGGCTCTGGAAGAGAAGCTGGTGCACTGCTCAGCCTTGTGAAGAAGCTTGCTAGCTGGGCGTGGTGGCGCAGGCCTGTAATCCCAGCACTCGGGAGGCTGAGGCAGGAGGATTGTTGTGAGTTCGAGACCAACCTGAGCTACAAAGTGAGCTTAAGGCCAGCCTGAACTGCATAGTGAGACCCTGTGTCAAAAAGACAGAAGAAGAAGAAGAAGAAGAAGAAGAAGAGGAAGAGGAAGAGGAAGAGGAAGAGGAAGAGGAAGAGGAAGAGGAAGAGGAAGAGGAAGAGGAAGAGGAAGAAGCTTATAGCGCTGGCTTTCCTGATGGGAGCTCAGCTTTCCTCACCACTGGAGGAGCCCAGGACCTCGCTGTCGCTAAGGATGGCTGTGGTACCCTTGAGGAAGCTCTGGGGCTTACCTTGAGTGTTGCTTCCTGGCTCCAGGGCAGATCCCTCAGCCTGCTGGCACAGACCCTGCATCCCACTGGCATAGACTTCCTAGCTTCTGCCACTCACCTTGGGGCCTTCCCAGGGCAGATCCATGCAACAGGCCTGCATGAGGCGTTGTGGTGAGCTCTTCAGCTGGACTCATGGGGGCCTTGTCTTGAGCTCTAGGCCTCCAGATGAACTCATGCAGGAAATCACTTTGGGATCCGGGTCCTCAGTTGGATTCCTTGGTCTTTAGCATGTGGACGATTCCCTGCACTCTTTGTATGTGACTCTTGGATGACTGTTATACAACAATCTTACAATTAAGTGTCCTGTACTGTATTACTTCCCCCTTTCAAAACCCCAAACTACGACATAATCCTCCCTCATTCTTCTTCAATATTTTGCTGGACATTTTCATAGCATTACCCCTCCAATTAGCTTTATGCTGAATTTCTCAAGTCATAAAAATATCTTCTAGGAGTCAGTTTATAAAGCGCTGTAAAAATGTGGGCTGAGACTTGGATCCGCACAATTCCTGACTACAATTTAGTTAACCACGCGCCCAGGGCGCTAGGCCTGCTGCCCTCCACGATGCTGTTTTTGGAACTCAGCGTTGCCCCGCTGCTGTTTCCAGGGACATTTCTTAAAATGGAAAATTGATGAGTGAAATCTTAGGCATGAATAAATGTTCATGCATAACACAAATTAAGAAGCTATCATTTTATAAGAAAGGTTAAAAATAAATAGATAAATAAATAAATAATACCCTCTAGGAGGTTTTCTTGGTATCGTACTTAAATTGTGAACAGTCAACAACTCTAAAACCTGGCTCTTCTGAGCAGCAGCTATGGATCCTCAGTTCACTGAGAATTTTACTTCACACTTGAAAAGTTCCTTCCTACTTTCACTTACAGGGCTTTGATTTTCGTCTTTTGTTGTTGCTGCTCTTGTTACTGTTTAATGTATTTAGTTGTTACAGTTTCTCTCTGTTATTGCTGCTCTTGTTACTGTTTAACGTATTTGGTTGTTACGTTACTCGGTTTCTCGGTGCACATCTCAGAGTCGCAGTGATCCTCCTGTTCTCAGCCTCCCGAGCGCTGGGATTACAGGCGTGCACCACTACGCCCGGCCTCTGCTGCGGCTGGCTCAGCATGCTCCGGGGGCTAGGCTGGCGCGGCACGTGGTACAGGGGATCAGACCAGGTCCCTGGCGCTTGCCTAAGCAGGCACTTTAGTCCACTGAGCTGTCTTGCTGGCCCCACGTGCGGATTTTTAAGATGTTTCAGAGCTATCCCTTCCACCTCTCTCCTGCCTTTCTCTCCCATCCTTTCTCTGTTTCTCTCTTTCTTTCACCTTTTTGTTACTATCTCCCCAACTCCTTCTATTCTATTTGATTCTTATTAGTAAGGGGAAAGCTACAGATAGTTGTTCAATGAATTTATACCCAGTTCTTTCCTGATGGCTGTAATCCTTGAATGATTTTTATTTAAAACTTCCATTCCTCTAGACATAAATTGCATCTTCTCCGCACTGAAATGACATTTTCTCTCATTTGTTATTAAGTTTATTGGTACAATTTAGATATAAACAATGATATATTCATCATAGAGAATTTGTACCTACATGTGATATATCTTAGTTCCTCTTTGTTCAGGCCTCTCCTCTCCCTCCAACTTCTTTTCCCTCCTTATTTCACTTACAAGTATGGTCTCAAGGCCCATCAGTTTACTGAGCAACATCTCAAGTTTATCCTTCTTAATGGCTGAGTAGTACTCCATTATATAGATAGATAGATAGATAGATAGATAGATAGATAGATAGATAGATAGATATAGATATAGATATATAGATATATATATTTTTTTTTCCTTCTTGAGACAGGGTCTCACTATGCAGTTCAGGCTGGCTTTAAGCTCACTTTGTAGCTCAGGCTGGTCTCGAACTCACAACAATCCTCCTGCCTCAGCCTCCCGAGTGCTGGGATTACAGGCCTGTGCCACCACGCCCGGCTTCTTGGTAATTTCTTTTGCTACACAAAAGCTTTTTAATAGGATGAAATCCCAGCTAATTTTTTGTAGCACTTCCCAGGCAACCGAGTTTCATTCATGAAATCTTTGTCTGCACCTATGTCTTCAAGTGTTCTACCTATTCTCTCTTCTACAAGATTCAGTGTTTCTGTTTTCGTATTTAGATCTTTGATCCATTTTGACTTTAGTTTAGTGCATGGTGAGATTTTCTCTTATTTCTAATGTTTAATTCACTTCTTCTTCCTGGTCAATCATATCAGCCAAAGGTTCAAGACAGTGTTGAATTATACTTCATAGTGCTGGCACCTCCCTCCCCGAGACTTACGAGAAATAAGGAAGAATGCTCCCCCTGCAGGGGTTTCCCGCTGGCTCCTGTAAGCACTCTTCATCCGGCTCTTCTCACAGGAAGGAAGCCATTTACCTTGCAAGGGCCACGCCTAATAAAACGGCTCTGTCTCTTGTTCCAAGCGACCACAAAAGGTGTCTTCATAGAATAAGCTCATTTACTTGAGTGGAACAAATAAGAACCATTTTAGTTTATGTCTCCTGTACATTGGACCTAGGATGGCAAAATACCCAGAACATCAGGACTTTCTTCTTGTGGAGAGAGCAAATTTTCTTTTCTTTTCTTTTCTTTTTTCTACCTCTGCTTTCCTTTCCTTTCTTTTCTTCCTTTTCCTTCTCCTTCTTTTCTTTTCCTTTTCTCTCTCCCTCTTTCTACTCCCTAACTCTAAGTCTACTCCACGAAGTCCCTGTGGTTGCTCTTGACCAACATGTCCTCAGTGTCCCCTCCACTTCATTAAACTTTGGGCAGGCTTCTCCATGACTCTGTGTCATAGGACCAGAAAATACACTGAATGCTTACATTTTTTAAAATGTATTACAGTAAAAGATGCATTGCCATTGCTCCCTCCAAATCCCCCCCTCTTGCCTTGGACACATTGTCCCATTGTTCTTGCACTTCCTGAAGCAGTCCTGGAAGTTCTGTTTTATGTCTTCAAGAGCTGGCACAGCTGCGGCTGCCTCCATGCCCTGAACCAACTCAGAATGTGGTCTTTTTAACTTTGAGGAAGAAGCAACAGTTAATGGCACCAGATCCAATGAAGAAGGCGGATGTGATTGTGTTTGTGAGGCTGCCTTCCCATTGGGTGGCATCCGCAACAGCATTCGCCATGGTTTGTTTTTTTTTTTTTATCTCATTGCACCTCAGACAGCACTCATGAGGGCTGGCCAAATAGCTCAGCGGATTCAAGTGCCTGCTTAGGCAGATGCATCAGCCGGGGTTCGATCCCTGGGCCTGCCGTGCCAGCCCCACAGCCAGGGCACATTGAAATGGTGATTGAGACTGGGCATAGTAGAACATGCTTTTAATCCCAGCTTTTGGGAGGCTGAACACAGGCATATAACTATGAGTCTGATCTACATGGTGAGAACCTGTAGACCCTGTCCTAAAATTTTAAAAAAGGCACTCATGAAAAAGGACTTCTAGAACTGCTTCAGAAAGAACAATGGAACAGGGGTATTTGAGGCAAAGTTTTGTATGTTTTGGTGTTTTTTTTTTAATTTAAAGACTTTGTGGTTTTTATTAGCCCTTGAAGCTATTTTGAAACAAATCATTGTGAACTCTCCTCCCGCACTGTAGGACCCTAGAACTTTTCACTCCTCTCCAACTGTATTTTGGTTCTTGAGAGCTACAGTCTAGATCCCCTCCCCTCCCCAGCCTCTGCTAACTTCAATAAGAGGACTTGCTCAGCCTCCACACAGAGGCAGGACATGTGGGATGTACCTTTTCAGGTCACTTACCACAATGTCCTCCGAGCTCAGAATGCCTAAGCCCTGTAACCGGCCCTGAGAGCGTCGTCCTGTCTGTGGATCCTGCATCTTTAAGCAGCTGGCCCAGGGTGCTGCTGCATTATTGATGAGCACGGACAGGATGTTTGAGCCGTCATCTGTTTTCATGAATTATATAATGTAGCCCAAGCAATGTTTCATGAGCATTTGAAGCAACTGAATTATTCACTCAATCTTATACATATAACGAAGACTGCATGAATGTGTTTATTAGCATTGAGTTCGCACAAAACAAAACAGGGCTGACTTTAGGTCTCCTGATAACCTTCAGCTCCAACCTGCAAACCTCGCTCTGAGGCATAGCAAGCAACCTCCATCCCAGAAAAAAATAGCCATCATCCTCTCGCCCATGGATCCCTTCTTCTTCTTCTTCTTCTTCTTCTTCTTCTTCTTCTTCTTCTTCTTCTTCTTCTTCTTCTTCTTCTTCTTCTTCTTTTTGTGTGTGTAGTACTGGAGATCAAACTCAGGACCTAACAGGCACGGTGTGCTTTGTCCCCACAATCTAGGGACATGACACCTGCATTGAACAAAATAAGAAATGCTGACCTCTCAACTTTTAACTGGAATTACTGAAATAACACAGAGATTATCTGTTACTTAAAAGTACTTCATCTTTTAAGCGCTTAAAAATTTAAATAAGCTTAAAAACTTTAAAGAGCTAACCTGCAAAACTCTGGAGGACTAAGGCATTCATAAGTAGTTAATTATTAAATAAGCTTCTCTGTGATTATTCTGCCATTTAGGAGTTTATCATTTAAAAAGAGACTTGTTGGCTTCTAAACATACTGTTTCCCAGTGGCAGCTGGCAGTCACCTCCCAAGGGCCCCAGCCCAAGGCCAGCATGGCCTGGCTTCTTTTGTACCTCTAGGCAGGCTCCTACAGCTGCATATTAAATTAAGCATCAGATTAAAACCAACATCAGAAGGCTTCTCATCTTTTTTATTTTTCCTTTTCATTAGCATTTCTACTTCCTTTGAATTGATATTGTTAAATTATATTGTACAGGTCAATTGTGCATTGCACATAGATTTTCCAAATTATTGGCATAAAATTGCACATAATATTTTCTTCCTGATCTATTAATTTCCTCTATGGCAACATCTACTTTTTCATTTATTCATTGTATGCTTTTATTGTATTTTAAAAAGTGTCGTCAAGAGTACCATCAAAGCACATAAAAAAAAAAAAACTCTGGAGAATACAATTATGGGTACAATCTACATATAACAGATTGTATTAACACCTGAGCCCAGATGTGCAATGCTTTCCCAACTGGAAGCTAGAACTGTCTTAGTTGTACCTTTCTAGACATCACGATGCCACCTCCTGAGTCTTATAGGATCCCCCAGGAATACTCCCGATATGAAGCATAAGCCCTCATAATGCCATAATAATATCTCCTCGTGGGGAAAATGGGATTAGCAGCTGGTTTGCTGCTGGCTATTTTTCTTTTTGGAACCAGCTTAGCCCCGCCCTGAGGGTGGGGCTGGTGCCCCATGTGGTGCTGGAGATTGAACCATGGTCCCCTACACCTGCCTAAGCTTGCCTAAGCAGGCAGGCACTTTAGACTGCTATACTACCTTGCGGGCCCCTGCCTGTTTTTCTTAAGCCAGTTCTGAGAGGTTTCCTGCCCCTCCCAAGAAAAGCTTGCATATCTCTAGTAAGGGATATACTGCGTTCGCAATATCTTCGTTCAACATTTCCCTCACAAGTTTACTAAAATCCCTGAGTGTTTGATATCCCACCAGGCACCTCTGTGTATGCAAGAAAACCTTGACACAATCGTGCCAAGAGAGACCAGAACATTAGCAATGAAAGTTACAAGGTCCTGGGCGGAGAGTCCCACGGGCAGTGTTGACACTGTGGGAAGCGGAGCATGGATGAAGCCAGACGCTAAGATGACCCGGGGAAGTTCGGGACTCCCACCTTCCAATGGAAGAATAAAAACAGTGCCAGATGCCTGGCTGGCGCCTGCCTTAAAACAAGGCTCATTATCTGAGGTCCCTGGGTGAGAACACATATGCCCAGCTGGATCCTTACAGAAAAGTCTGGAGGGAACGCGCCTCCCACTTCCACCACTCCGAGACTTGGGGTGAGGCCATCTATGGGGACACACCCTCACCAGGTACCAAGTGCTGGTGCACCCGGATCAGGGACTTCCCCAGATTCCAAAGCAGTGAGCAGAGCACATTCTGTTGTGTCTACGTTACTCCCCCTGAAGACTGTGCTCCGGCAGCCCTCGCAGATGGAAATCACACGGAGCCATCACACTAGGCAGCGTACAGCTCGGCAGCTGGCGCCACCGCAGTTAGCGCAGGAGGGAGGGAGAGAGTGCGGTGGAGTCACGGGCTCCTCTTCATTCATCCCAGAAGTTATATCTTTGTCCCTCCACAGCCTCCTGCTGGTTGGAAACAAATCACAGGGTTGGCCCACAGTCCCTGCTAGGGGACACAGAGGACATGACCAGGAAGCAGGTTCATGGAACCTCTGGAGCACCCTGCGTGCCCCAAGTTCCTAAAGAAAGCCAAGAAGATGTGGGAATTTCCTGGAAGACACAGGTGTCATTTCAAATCACGGTGGAAAAAAAAAAAATGAGTTGCTTTTAACTTTATAAGATACTTAGCACTCCTTTGGAAATTAGATTCCCTACCTAATACCATTAGTAAAAATAATTTTCAAATTGGTTAAAAATCTAAAGAGTGATGATTGTCCTTCTAACCTTCACCTGTGTGTGGTTAATGGCAAAAGAGGATCGTGCTGGGTTGGTTTGTCACTCGGATAGTCCCAGAACCAGGAATTGGGTTTGTACATAGTGTGGAGCACTGAACAACCAGATATGGGTTATTCTGGGCTTCATTTGGTTCCACACCAGAGTTTTAAATGAGGTGTTTCAAAAACCCACTGCAACTAACCATTACTACTCCTTCCCTGGCAAGTGTGACCATTACATTGTCCCATTACCCCACGAAACCATAGAGCAGCACCTCCACAAATCTCAAAGAAAACAAAGACTACGTAGCCCTACCCTACCCTCCTAACCCTCCTTCCCCGTGTTCTTTGACCGACAGCCTCCCTAACCTCAAGACCCCTTATTAAGACCCTTAACTTTCCCACAGCACAGCCCTAGGGACTCTCCCACCACTTCCCTACCATGCATCCCTAAGTCTCTGTCTTTACTCTGGCCTTGGTCAATGGCATCTGCGTCACCAGCCTTCTATGTATCATATCACATAGCACAGAGATTGCAGATACTGAAGTAGTACTTGTCGAATCAGGACTGAAGTAATAAGACTCAAAACTCCTAACAGAAAATCCTAACACCTTTGACCTCACACAATGTTTACATGTAGCAAAGTGGTGAATGCCAAGCATTCAGGTGAAACAAAAACCAAGAAGCAGCCAACTAGGAGGGAGCATTCGGGCAAAGCTTTGGCATCTCAACTCAGCTCATTTGCTTCTTCTCCGTTTCTGGGTTCTGCCCACAAGAAAGCATGAAGAATTGAATCAAATGGAGGAAAAAATGATAACTTTATTAATGGCCGAGTAACTATTCAGTTCTTCATTAACTGACCCTCATGCTGGAGTGAAAGCAGCCCTGTTACAGTTGCTTGCTCAGCATCAGCCCCAGGATGAACCCAAACGAGAAGGCAGTATTGATTATCCATCAGGAGACACTTATGTGCCCACTTCAGACTACAAAGACAGCTTTGGATCTTCAGCATCTTTCTCCTCTGCTCCTTATGTTAGCAATGATGGTCTAGGAAGTAGTTCTGCTGCACCATTGGAACGACGTAGCTTCATTGGAAACTCAGCTATTCAGCCTTTGGATAACTGCAGTACTGCTTCATCTCATTCTGGTGGTCCACCTCAGCCTTCTGCCTTCTCTGAGTCATTTCCCAGTTCCGTAGCTGGATATGGAGACATTTACCTCAATGCTGGTCCCATGTTGTTCAGTGGAGACAAGGACCACAGATTTGAATACAGTCATGGCCCTATTGCAGTCCTGGCAAATAGCAGTGACCCTTCTATGGGGCCAGAGAGTACTCATCCTTTGCCGGCAAAGATGCACAACTACAACGATAGTGGTAATTTACAGGAAAATCCTGGCGGCCCAGGCCTCATGCATGGGCAGACCTGGACTTCCCCTGCTCAAGGTCCTGGATATTCACAAGGATACAGGGACATATCAGCACATCAGCTGGCAGAGGTCAAGGCAGAGGGTTACCATATTGAGTATCTGTTTTTCCTCAGGCACATCATTGTTAACTGGAAAGACTTTCTAGCTGCAATTTAAGGCAGCAATCCAAGAGACTTGAATAATATTAATTCAACAACAGCTTTATTTTTATGTGGAAAAGGGTCTTGCATACAATAGTTTAAAAAAAGAGAAAAATGGGGGCCGGGCGTGGTGGCGCATGCCTGTAATCCCAGCACTCGGGAGGCTGAGACAGGAGGATTGTTGTGAGTTCGAGACCAGCCTGAGCTACAAAGTGAGCTTGAGGCCAGCCTGAACTGCATAGTGAGACCCTGTCTCAAAAAGACAAAAAAAAAAAAAAAAAAGAGAAAAAAAACTTTGCTTAAATTCATGCTGTTCTTAAAATTAGATCTATTGATTGTACATCTTCACAAATTCTAGTTAACAATTTTATTTTGTAGTCTTGCAGTTTTAAGTGGATGCTAATCTTAGGGACATACGCTTTTTATGGCCCTCTTGCAGATCTTCTGAACTATGCACATTTGTGCTTTTTTTGTAAGTTTGGACCAACTTTTCTGTAACAAACACCCCTTCCCTGACCCCCTCCAGTTTTACAACAATCAGAAAGGGCACTGATTTATCTGGTATTTTTCTTTTTACAAAGCTACCATTAGTCAAAGGTCACTGTCAGTACTTGCACCTGCTTTCAGTGTTATTGTGAAAGGTGTACTTTGTGCTCATTTCAGAAAATAAACACAACCTTTCTCTTGAAAAAACAAAAACAAAAACAAAAACCCCAAACTGTGAAACTTCTGGTAAAGTAGTATGGAAGAGCTGGGAACTCACTTCCCTTAACTTGGGGGCTGTGAACAGGGCAACGTGGGGGACAAGTCTTGGCTTATTTATTCCTTGTGTGTGTGTGTGTGTGTGTGTGTGTGTGTGTGTGTGTGTGTGTGTGTGTATTTGCACGCATGAGTTGGGGGAGGGGCACCTCCTTCTCCCAATATTTCACAGTAAATGTGGCCCCCATAAAGGACCATTTTACTATTCAAATTGTTCCCTTAATCAAGTATAGAAGCAAAAATCAAACTGAAATTAAAAAAAAAAATCAGTAAAAAATAGAAGTGGATCATTTAGAGAAGAATCACAAATAGCCAATAAAATCACAGAATGCAATGCCTCCCACCTTCTTTCCTTGGCCACCCATGTCCTGGTAGGGAAGAAGGCGTTTGGCTATTCAAAAATTATCTTTAGGACCAACGCACATCAAGGTTCCACTATAGTAAGTGTTCAGTGTGAGCAAATTTACCAGGTTCAGTCAGGCAGGCTGCACACTCCTGGTGTGAGGGACTGAACGTGGGACCCCAGGCCGACAGCATCCACAGAAGGGCAGAGAAAGCAGAGATCAGGCACAGTACGACCAAGACACCAGCTAGGAGCACCAAGGTGTGGCTTATGGGCATTTTGGGAAACCATGGGTCTCCCCCCATTCCAGGTGGTTGCATCTGCTTCAGGGGACAGAGTCTTTGCTCTCTCCTATTAGGAACCACTCAAGCTGCACCTCAAAGGGAAAAGGATTCTGGGAACTGTAGTTCCTGACCTCTCCAGGGTCTTGCGTGAAACCTCCCCAGTGTTGCTGCAGTGACCTGGTCCCCTAAGTTCCAAGAGTATCCTTCCCTTCCCCAATAAATAATAATCTTGACACTTTCATCCAGAGGTCAGCGGTGAAAGCTAGAAAGCCTGTGCCAGCAGGATGAAGGATCCGTGCCAGGGCTGCGGGATCTGCACTGAGGCCAGGAAGCGATGCCCCTGAAAGGCCCCACAGCCACCCTCAGGGGCAGTGAGGTCCCTGCTCTGGCAATGAGAGCAACTGAGTTCATGTGAGGAAGGCCAGTGCGGTGAGCTTCTCTAGGACACTGAGCCAGGCACCAATCTGGTGCTGGGCAAAGATCCCTCGTGTCACACTGTCTTTTCCTGCCTTGTCCATTCCTCATCCTGGCACCGCGCCCACCTGAGGAAGTGCCTTCGCTCGGGACCCCCACGGTCCTGGATCGAATGGCGTCCCAGTGCATCCAGGGAGCTGCTTTCAAAGGTGGGCTCTCCCACTGTCACCATCCTCTGTAAGGGAAAACCACCAACAGAGCCCTTCCCTGGTGCTGGCATCTCCCTGCAAGGCAGAAATGATCCCATTTGCAAAAGCTTCTGGATGTGTGAGTGGTTGGACAGAAACGATGGAAAGAGGATCTGGGGGTGCGGTGACACGACGACCGTCCCTCGGCGTGCTGCTTCTCCCGGCATGAAATTGCACCTGTCTTCCTGGCTCTGCTGAGACAGCCAGGTGGAATCATCCAGCTGCTTTGATCAATTCGCAAGCGCTCACACAACATCCTTGTTGTGCATTTGACCTAAGAATGGATTCGCTCAGAGCTCGCGTGCACTCCCCAGGCTCGTTCCAAGCCTGTCGTCGTCGTATGCATACTTGCACATGAGTCTAGCTCGCTATCCCCAGGTGACTGATTGGAGCCAAGCTTTTCAACAGCCTCCACTAGCTGAGTAAAAAGAAATGGTCTTGAAATGGTTGAGCGAAGGCCGTAGCCTCTGTGTCACCCTTGGAGGAATCACATAAGAAAGGCACCCCAGGGAAGTGCTTATTCCACTGAGCTGTGGGGGCTGGGGAGATGGCTCAGTGGAATAAGCTCCTCTCTGGCAAGCACAAGGGCCTGAGTTCAATCCCTGGTTCCGCAAAAAAAAAAAAAAAAGAAAAGAAAAAAGAAAGAAATGCACCTCAATGCACTTAACCTCCAGAAGCCTGTTAGTCCTTCCTGTACAAAGGAAAACTCCAGCATCGTGACACAATGTCACTCAATGGACCATAGGCTTCAGCATTAAGCAAATCCTGAGAACCACTGCCAGCTGCCCAGTCAGACAGATGAACACACACTCTGGTGAATTCTTCCATCTTAATGAATGGAGTCTGACCCAACAATATATTCCTTGTACTGTGGTCTAACGTCTCAAAAATTCGCTCTGCACTTATTCCAGGGGCTTCTATCCATACAAGCAGTTCCAGTGCCTCCCCCCAGGCTGCCTCTGCGCTCACCACCCTGGAGTTGCCCAGGGTTCCCAAGCCAGGAAACAGGGAAAGGTAGGGAAGGGGCTCTGGAGGAAGCCAGCAGCCCGCAAGCCCAGGCCTCCAGAGAGTTCATCCAGATCTTCAGATGAGATCGGGCGCGTTCAAGGTGCTACAGCTGTAGACTCATCCAGATCTTCAGGCAAAGGAAATCTGACCTCAGATGGGAGGAGAAAAAACTATTGATGACAGCAGAATTGGGGGCTCAACATATCAAGATTTGTAGGAGACACTTCCTGGTCCTTGTCTCAGTCCAAGAAACCAATATTTGTAATCCCAAAGTTACGTTATTGGAATCCCATCAAGTTGACTCCAATCTACCACTTTCCATGCAACCCCTGGTGAAAATGAGGACGCTAAATTATATTTTTAATCATCAGG
The DNA here is from genome assembly GCA_004027165.1 of Ctenomys sociabilis. Classification (NCBI taxonomy): domain Eukaryota; kingdom Metazoa; phylum Chordata; class Mammalia; order Rodentia; family Ctenomyidae; genus Ctenomys; species Ctenomys sociabilis. Next base: position 27,900 of record PVKA01011775.1, on the reverse strand, counting down.
GAGTCGAGGGGCTCTAAGTCCTGCCATGAAATGGCTTTCCAGAACCAAGAGAACGACCCAGGGCCTCACCCGGTTTTTATTCAGTGGGGGAGTGGCTTGAGGAGGATTGACTGAGAATTGTGGGAAGTAGGTGACTACTGTGAGCTGAGCTAGGTGGGTGGCCTACATTTACCTCTGCCATATGCAGAGAGGATATGCAGAGAGAGTAATCTGCATTATATAGTATTTAATGTTTTGGGAAGTCTAGGGCTTCAGCTTTGATGTAGTGTTTCAAGCCCCAGGAAGTCATAGCCTCTATCTCGGGGCTCGATCCCAGCTGGCAGCTCCGAGCATTAAGTTCACATTAAGGAGCAGCAGGCTTACCAGGGAAACATGCATGCCACCTTCAAAGACTATCACCAGCACCTAGCTAGACCAATACACATTGCTAAAGGCCAACTGAAGGATACACAGAAGTCCTAGCCAGCTCTGTAAATAACAATATGAGGAAATAGGATCAGACTCAGTCGAAATGGAGACAGTCGCTCTTCTTTCAAGGAGAGCTGCTCAGGTGTTCCCCCACAAAGATTCATCAGAATCCACCAGGGTCCCCATTCCAAGTCTTCTGGTCTTTCTGCTCCCCAATTAATCCCTTCACTTTGACATAATTGATCTAGCAAGGTCATGGATCCTGTTTGTGTGGCATCTTATATTTTCCCAAGCTCAGATTTGAGTTCGCTTGGCAGAAATCTTGTCTGTGTGACTATAAGAAAAAAAAAAATATTTTAGAGTGATTTAGTAATTTTTTGGGTTCCACCCTTGCCCTAAGCTATAAATTTATAAAGCTCTAAAATTGCCTCTCTTTTTTTTTCCCTTTAACTAGAGATAGCTCAGTGGGCTAAAGGGCCTGCTTTGGCAAGCACAGATACTGCGGCTTGATCCCTAGCACCGCATGTGCACCAGCTCTGCCCCCAGGGCAGGCTGAGCCAGCCAGAGCTCGGGCATAGCAGCGCGGACCTGTAATCCCAGCCCTGGGGAGGCATCACCACGACTGACCTTGTCAGATACAAAAGTTACATTTCTTGTTATATAGGTTTTGCTTTATATTGGTCTTAACCATCCAACAGAACATTATAAAAATGAGGTATAAAAAGCAAAGCCATATTAATATGCTGGGCTGTAAAAGGCTCAAGTCACCAACTTCTGACATTGTCAGTTCTTTGGATAACGCACTACTATTATGGACTACTGGACTATATTGGATTATTTTGCTGAATTCATGTGCCTACAATATTTAAATGGCAATGGAATACCCATCTCTGACAAAACTAAACAAAAAAAGGGACACAAAGGAAGGAGCATTTTGTATTTGTATATACAAAATAGTTGGGATAGCTAAATAGCTACTTTCTCTTAATTCAATGAGAAGAAAGATTTGTACTAATAGTGTTTGGACAGGATATCATATCTGCATCTTGTACTATGAATAACCACTACGAAGACAACAATATGCTGTGTATTAATTATCGAAACTGTCCTACTAATCAGTTTTGAAACTGTCTCATTGCTATTTGTTTCTCAATAAAATTTTTTTTAAAAGAACAAAAAACAAAAGCCAGAGAAGCCACCAGTGTGATGGAAAAAGTAGCCCCTTGTATTAGTCAGGGTTCTCCAGAAAGATGGAATGAAGGAGGGGTTAAGGATTGAGGGATGGTGAGGGAACTTCTCACTTAATTATGCAGACTAAGTCCCCCCAGAGCCCTGGGACGCCGATAGCATGGTTCAGTCCAACTCCAAAGCCCCAGGTCCTAGGAAGTCAGCACTGTCATTCTCAGTCCAAGGCCAGGGAACATGGAAGGCCACTGCTGCATGTCCTGGAGTCAGGGGTGGGAAGACAGTGTCCCAGGTCCAGGAGAGGGAAAGCAAAGGAAACCCTGTTCTCTGCCATATTGCTCTCCCTGGGTCCCTAGTCAACCGGTTCTGTCCAATACCAGGTAGACCTGACCTCTCAGTCCACCCACTCACTCCGCAATCTCCGCAGCGACAGCCTCATGGACACACCCAGAGGTGGTGCTGGAACCACGCTTGAGCGAACATGCCAGCCACATCTGCCTTCCAATCTCACTCAAGGGCACCTCATGGGGGAGCCAAACCAGACCACACAGGAAGGGGGCCTGGAAAAATCTCTGCCATCCTGAGGAAGCCTTAGCTGAGCGTGGTGTGACCCTCGGCTGACACAGACTGTCCTGTACAACAAGACGAGGCTTGGCTTGTAGCCGCATCACTTGGAAGATCCTAACCGACCTGAACCTCCCATTGCTAAGGGAAGTCTTCAAGACACCCGGGGCTGGAACTTGGACCCTGAACCAGGACAGATGGCAGCAAAAACCAAAGAAGTAATGGGAACAAGGAAGGACAAAATGAAAAAGGGCTGGCAGATGGCCTTTCCATATGCCCATCTGAGATAAATATTATTAGATGAATGGATGGGAGAAAATGAAAGCACTCCCAGCTCACACCTTCCAAGTACAGACTTGTCAATTAACTGAACATCTAAGATGTAAAAGCCATGTTTTGAAACATTAGGTTCCAAGTTAAAAGCTGAGGCAATCTCCACACACCACTAGGAAAGCACAACTAGGTCATCTTTTATTTAAAAATCACTTGACAGAGGGTCTCACTACACATAGTGGTCTTTGCACTTGCCAAGCAGACACTTAGACCACGAATTTATCTTTTTTTTTATTTATTTATTTATTTATTTTTTTGGCAGAACTGGGGATTGAACTCAGGCCCTTGCACTTGCCAGGGAAGCACTTATTCCATTGAGCCATCTCCCCAGCCCACGAATTTATCTTCACAGCCCTTCAACTAGGTCATCTTCAGTGAAAAGTGACAGAACTTGTCTTGCTATGAGCCTATGTAGGGGAAAATATAACTTTTCTAGGTGTGCTTCCATGAGTACATACTAAATAAGTAGAGAAAACTGTCAAGCACGTGGGAAGCGAGGAGATATGACCGCTTTCTTTCACATCCTTTTATAAAGAGGGCCAAAGTGTCAAGTTACAGATGATTTTAATTTTTGTATGTGTGCTGTTTTCTATAATTAAATGAGTTGCATTTGTAATTAGGATTTTAGGGGGAAAATATTTTAAATGATCTCAGGGCTGCGAGTGTAACTCAGTGGTTGAGCACAGGCCTAGCATGTGAGGGGTCTTGGGCTCCACGCCCAACACTGCAAAAGTTAGCTGTAGAACGAATTACCCTTCAGGAAATTGCCACAATTTCTGGAAAAAAGCAGATGCCATTCGCAACTTAAGGACGCCCTTTGTCGACTGGCCCCACCCCCCTCCCTCCCGCTTCTGCTGAGGCTTGGCTCGGAGTGGTGCTGCCACCTAGAGGCCTTCGTCGGACAGTACCTCCGGCCCTCTTCAGAGGCCGCCCTCGGGTTGGAATTTGCGGTTCTCTTTAGCAGCCGGGGAATTTCCGGTGTGAGGTCAGCCTGGGAAGCGCAAGACGGAATAAGATAGAGAACGTAAGCGCCTGCATCTGCGCCTGCAAAGCCCACTGCAACAGGAAAGCGCCGCCACTTGTTCCTAAATTCTTTTTTTTTTTTTTTTTTTTTTTTACCATCGGGTATCAAACTCAGGACCTTGCACTTGTCAGATAGGCGCTTATGCCTCTGAGCTATCTCCCGGTCCCCCAAATTCTCAAGAATTCAAAACTGTAACAGTAGGGATTAAGCCTAAGTGGGGCCCTTCCTAGCGCGAAGCCCTGTGCAAAGGCAGAGGTTGCCCAGCTGTGGGTCCAGCCCTATCTTCATCCTTTGACGTGCAGGGGTGCTGGCAGAGCGGCTGTGTGTCATCCCATGCACGCATACTGCCATGTGAATCGTGTTGATCCGCACGCGCACGTGCCTGTGTGCCTGCACATTTGCATAGGCAACAGTGTTTATGTGCACGTTCATACCTATGTGTGACAGACCGCAGGTTTCTGTGTTCTACATGGTCAGGACTCTGGGCAGCTGAGGAATGGCAAGGGGCTGCTCCTGGCCCACGCCCACTCCGTCCAAGTCTCTGCACCCAGAGAAGACCAAATTCTAGCACGGCTGCTAGCGGCGAGAGGCCACGTCCCTGGGATGGCGCTTCCTCCTGGCCGGACACTCCGCAAGGATTTGCTGCGTCTCCAGCCAACACCTCACCATGGGCCGCTGGCCTCCATCCTGTTGTTAGAGCTTTTGCTAAAAGGAGCTCAAGGGGCAGCTCCTCCTCTGTCCTGAGATGGAGATGGGTCTCGTACAACTCACAGGACCCAAAAGCCATTCATTTGCGATGAAACCATCAGCAGGCACGGGGTCTTGCTGTCTCCCAGTCTCTGGGAGGACAGGATCACAGCTTTGATAATGGCCGGCAAGCAGGCACGATGGCTGGTCACCTTGAAACTCACCAGCCTTCCCATTTTCCCTGAAGTCCCCGCTCTCTCCCTTGACACCATCATCCTCCCTTTTATTTTATTTATGTCTTTTAATATATTTGGTTGTTCCAGGATCTCACTATGCAGCCTGGGCTTGTCATGATCCTCCTGATTCCAGCCTCCCCAGTGCTGGGATTACAGGCATGCAGCACTCCACCCAGACTAGTGGCTGGCTCAGCACGCCCTAGGGGCAGGGCAACTATGGCATGTGGTGCTGGGGATCAAACCATGGTCCCTGCGCTTGCCCGAGATTGCCTGAGCAGGTGCTTTAGTCTGCTGAGCTATCTTGCCAGTCCCCGTCCTCCCTTTTAAATGCCTACAAAATTCAAAATGGAGCTCAGCTCTTTCCCCTATTGCTTATTAAATAAAAAGTACAAGCTGCACATTGTAGCGTGCTCTTGTAGACCCAACCACTCCTCAGCTACTCCCTTGAGCCCAAGAATTTGAGACCAGCCTGGTCAGTATAGTGATACCCTACCTCAAATAAAACAAAAATAAAATAAAATAACAGGAGGCATTGTTTTGGATTAAGTTCCTGTAGCAGGCCCCAGCCTATCAGGCTAAAAATCGTAATGGAGTCCTTCACACTAAATTTCAACTTCACCAAGTTCTAACTAAATTGTTTACTTGTTAACCTGCAATAAATGAGGATTAGAGAGATAAGCATCAAATTTCCCCAACAAGCTAGTTTCCCTCAGCATATTAGTGGACTTCCCTCTGTCTTAATCCTTTCACACACAAAAAGGAAACCAGAAGTGGCCTGATGTTAACCCGTGATTTTTCTATTGTTCTATCTCCCTGGCTAGCCTTACAAGGAAAGTGACTTTGATCTGCCCTTTTCTGTCTGTAAACCAACCTCCTCCGCTGGGCTCATTAACACTTATTGTGTTTTATGGCATGAAGCAGTGCCAGACTCTGCAATTGAAAATAAAGCCAATTAATATTCTTAAGTTATATAAGGTTGTCCTTTGGCAGGAAGTACTGGCTGAAAGTTCACTTTCACCGCCGCACTGTGTGGCCTTGTTTCTTACTTCTGGCACTATCCCTCCTAGCTGTTCCATTCCGGGGCATGCCACTGCCCAACGGACGCCACCCTAGCTCCCGTGGGGACACTGAGCCCGGCTGATGCAGGGAGGTGGCACCTGGGAGCCACTCTCCTCCTGTGCCCCTCGGGTGAGTACCACACTACTTCCCAGAACTCCTGAGGAAACTAAGTCTCTCTCTTTCTCTCTCTGTCCACTCCCTGAAGGCATCAACCCTTACCTGGGAGCTCTTTGCCCAAGCTCTGGGCTAGGGAACCCCAAATGTGAGGCTACTATCTGAAGCTTGTCCCCAGCAGTTATGGCTCGGTCCTCAGGGCTGTTCTTCAGGGAAAGGTGGCCTGCTTCCTAAAGAGATGGAATAGCCGTGCCCGACTCCACCTGGAATCCATCCCTGACCCCTCTCGACATCCTTCTCTCTTCTCTCAGCTTTTCTGCTTTTGCTGAAGAGAATCTTATTTTTTCTCTGTCTTTATTTATTAATAATCCTTGGGAAACAGAGGCAGTTCAGCCAAATTGCATCTGTCCACACCTTCTCTGAGCCGGGCATAGCTGCAGGTGCAAGAAACAGTTAGGACCCTTGGTACATGCACCCCCAACAGCAGCTGTGATGCGGACTCTGCCATCCCCAGTCTGTAAAGGAGGACCCTTAAATCACCTGGCTCACACTGAAGCCACAGTTGAAAGCTTGGCAAACCGGCCACGGAAGTGGGCGGGACCTGCACATGCGCAGAATAAGCCCTGAGCGCAGAACCAGTGTGCTATCTTTAATTGTTCTTTTGAGAACTTGAGCAGATTTTTGATAAGGAGACCTAAACATGAGATCAGCTTGCAGATGGGAGACACCCAGACCTTGCTAATGAGTTTCTGGCCTCTACGCTCTCTCGCACACTGATCTCTTCTCACTTCAGAGTCTACAGCTTTTCCTACTTTTCATGGACTCGAGCTTACTCTGCGGAGCATATTCTTTGTCATACCTTTAATAAATGTAAAACTTCTCCACCTTTTGCACTTGGCTTGGCCAATTCTTTGTCCAGGACAGGAAAAAAAAAAAAAAAAAAAAAACCTACAAACACTTCTAGAAGGAGACTCCTGCGTCCCAAGCCCAGTTGCAAGGACTGGAGCTCTGTTCGGCATGCTTCAAGGGTCCTCAAGGCCTGGAGTCCTGTCCTGGTTCTTCCCCTCACTTCCTGTGGACCTTGACAGTTCATTTCTCCCTCTGCGTGTGCCTCAGTTTCCCCATTTGTTGAAGGAGCATGGAGGTGTCTCCAGAGACCTTCCAGCCTTTGCCTTCAGGCTCCTTAAGGGAGAAGGCTCAGGGGTGCGGTGACTTCCTGTCCCCAGGCTAAGACTCGGGTGCACGTGGCTGCCTGAAAATATGACCATGGACATCGCCTGGCTCTTAACCAAACCTCCTCGAATGCATCCGCAGCTTTTCTTCCTCCTCCGCCTGCCTTTTGAAGCTTCTGGGTCTTGACTATCAAAGAGAATTTAAGAAGGATTAGCAGCAAACACAAAAATCCCCACGGGACTTCCTCCTCCGGACCCTATACAAGCTCTCTTGAAGCCTCATTCTGACCCCTGAGTTCCCGAGAAAACCGTAATTGTCCTTCCTCTGAGGGATGTGGCCCAGGGGTTAAGGATGTCAGCTTTGGGGTTAGGATCAAATCCCAGCTCCAGCACTTACTGTGATAAGTCAAAGCCTAAAATTACATTCGTTGAGCTGAAAGATCTTTAAAGATTTTAGATGTTTGAAACAGGGTCTTGCTATGTAGCCCTGGCTATCCTCCAACTTGTGATCCTTTTGCCTCAGTCCTCTGAGTGCTAGGATTAAAGGTGTTTGCCACCACACCCAACTAATTTAAAGATTTTAATTGACTTTATTTTAAATTCTAGAATCAGGCAGCACTTCATTCCATAAAAATAGGATAAGTGGGGCTGGTGAGATAGCTCAGCAGACCAAAGCACCTGTTTAGGCAAGTGCAGAGACAGGGGTTTGATTCTCAGTGCCCCATACTGTACCACCCCTCTTTCCAGGGCCCACTGAGCAAGCAAACAAGTCTGGGTGTGGTGGTGCATGCCTATAATCACAGCTCTGGGGAGGCTGAAAATAGGAGGATCACTATGAATCTGAGCTGTGTAGTGAGACCCTGTAACAACCAAATACATTTCAAAAAAAAAAAAAAAAAAAAAGACAAGTGCTTCCATGAGCCAGGCAGAGGAAGTTGGTTTTATAGATTATAGATATGGAAAACAGACCAGAGGTAAAACTAAGCTATACTGGGTCATTTCAAGGTCCCTTTCCTTATAAGGTGAGGATAGGAAAACAGCGATAGGAACCATAGAAAAATAGATGATTACCATCAGCTTGCTTTCTCTTTTATGAACAGATTCAGGCAAGGAAACTTCAGCCCACTGGAACTGGCCTGTTTAGGAAATGTGACGGCTATGTCTCACCCCTCCTGGATTCTTTCTTTTTCTTTTGGTGGAGGAGGAACCAGGGATTGAACTCAGGCCCTTGTGCTTATCTACTGAGCTATTTCTCTGGCCTCCCTCCTGGTTTCTTGAAAGGTCAGGTAATCTGCTTAGTTTCAGTTTGGTGACTAAAACTTTAGTCTAAGGGACTCCATTTTTATTTTAGCCTGATCTAAGAAACGAGGCTCCTTGTCTCATTTAACAGAGGTCACAGGTTAAGATGCAGAGAAGGAAGAGCCTTACACTTGATATGAATCCATTCCACAGGGGCAGCGTTTGAAGGCCTAGGTGTGGCCAAAGCAGATGCATTCTGGGGAGCTGGATGAGGGCAAGGGCTACAGCTGCTAAACACTACCCTCTGACCTCCCAAAGACCCCTCCCCTGGGAAACCTGGAATCTTCTACTCTGTAGAGGCTCCACAGGGCCCAGCTCCAGGAACACCAACCCCAAAGGGCCTGGGTGCCAGGTGAGGCTTCCAGCTTTTAGAAGCTGTAAACCCCATCCCCAAGTCCCAGAGAGCTGATTTCCAGCCTCCAGGCCATGCCTCAGCCCTGACCCTTTCACTTGCCCCACTAAACTCATAAGGGTCTCCAAGGTCACCTCACAGCCTCAGAGGTCTCAAGGATGCAAGCATTACTCATGTCCATCTCCCCTACAGTGCCAGGCTCTCAGCCCAGAGCAAGGGCAAGGAAATGCTGACCCCCTAGAAGGCTAGGGGGATGGGAGAGCCCCAGCCAACTTCCACCATCACCCTGCAGGGGTGCTCAGCGGAGGTCAGGGCTCTGACTCCATTGCATCCAATGCCTAGGGTGCAAACCCTCTCTCTCTGGTGTTGCTCAACCTCACTGATGACAGCCAAACCCCCTGGTCCCCAGGTAACGGGTCCAGCAGATGCCAAGCCTGCATTCCTTTTACAAAATGCCACTGTTGTCACACAGAGCCTGTGTGATCCTCCCCACCTCCTTTACTCAGCTCTAGATCACCTGCATGACCTAACAACAGAAATGCTGTGGATGGAGTTGTCGCATTGCATTGTTTAGCGAACAATGCCAAGGGAAAAGTCTATACACATTCAGAACAGGTGTGATTCTTTTCTATTTTTAATCAGTAGCGGATTGGCCCTGTGGTCAGAACCTGCCAATATACAGGGCTGGTGGCACTGATCCACTCCCCATGCAGGCGGCCCAGTGCTGGCGTGACAGGAAGTGGCCAGGCACTTTGGCCAGCATCCTCCTCTGTGCATCTGGATGAGAGCCATCCTGGTTGTACATCTGAGCTAGTCCACCTTGCACTGCCACAAAGAAATGCCTGATGTAACTTGGAAAGAGAAGAGCTTCACTTCACATCATGGTTTTTGATGTTCCAGCCTCTGAGTGGGTGGCCCACTGTTGTGGGCTTCCGGTGGGTACCCAGGTATTGCAGGGGGCAGCTGGAGCGAAAGCAAACAAACTGCTCATCCCTGGCCAAGAAACAAAGAGGAAAGAGGAAGAGTCTGGGGTCTCACAAATCCCCTTCAAGCCACCCTGAGGAGCAGCCCTTTAGCACACGGCCCTTGGGGGACAATCAGCATACAATTGATAGCATCAGGAGGCCACCAAATCGCCCAAACCTGGCCCACGCCAAGGGCTGGCCCCCAGACTTCTACGACAAAAGGCCACTGTGAAGGTCTCTGAGCAGGATTTAAAGCTAATTGGCTTCCTATACTTACTGTCCTGAGGCTCAGGTGACTGGCAAGCAGTAAGGGTCATGCTGCACACCAACCGCACAGCAGAGACCTGGATTGCTCCACAACACCTGTGACACCTCCCAGGGCGAGGCAGAGCCAAGGTGGAGGGCACCTGACTCTCGCTTCGATTCTTAAGACTGCAGCTGCAGCTATTTGGCCCCTGCTGTAAAGGTCAACCTCAGAACTAGGACAGTTCCCTTAATTAGCAAAGTGCACTGCTGCAGAGAAGTCTTTGATCTAGACTCCTCAAGATCCTGCTCAGTTTCTCACCCCAGTAAATACTGGTTGTCCAAAGAAGTTTTTATCTTAGCTCCTCAGAGAATTCCGACCTTCTGGATTCCCCAAAACCACATTACCTAGCTCTTATTTAAACCTTCACCATAACTTGTCACAGGAGATTGGAGGCTGGCCAAGTGCCCATAATCATAAACCTGCAGCTTGAATGAAATTGTTATCATTGCAGCCATTGTCACAGTTAGTTCTATCTGTGCCAGCCCAATAGGGGATGATGAAAAGTAGGCATAATAATTTGGGGTGAGGAGACAAACTGGAGCCTGTTCGAAGACCTGATAAGTCCTGAATGAACGAGTTCCACAGCGTTAAACCCAAATTCACTGTACGGCAGGGCAACGTCTCCTACACCGTCTCTCGGCACGTTGCAGCGCCCCCTGGAACGTCTTCAGGAAGTGGGAGGAGGGGGAGCAGCCGCCCGGATGCCATGCCTCTGCAGGGCTGGGTTCCAGGGACAGGGCCTCTTCCCAGGCAATCCTTACAGCAAAGTGTGATGACTCTCTGTGACCCCCTCAAGGTGAATATCATGTTTTTAAGTCGGTTCACCCACATTGTCACTGGGTCACTTTTTCTTCCAAAGCCTTGGTCAGAAGGCTTCCTGGCAGCCCTCTCTTGCAAGGCTGCTTCTGGTAAGCGCCAAGCCAAATGTAATGAGAAAGTGGATTTCAGTAGTATTGTCCCAAGCCATGGCCCATATGGGGTGTGTGTGTGTGTGTGTGTGTGTGTCTGTGTGTGTGTGTGTGTGTGTGTGTTTCTGGGGATTTGTATCAACTCCTTTGCACTGAGCTACTTCCCTGGCCCATTTTAATTTTTGTTTTGAGGCAGGGTCTCACTAAATTGTCCAGGCTGATCTTGAATTTGTGATCCTCTTGCCTCAGCCTCTTGGGTTAGCTGGGATTACAAGTGCGCATCACAGCTGGCCCTCACATTTTAGTCCACATTCTTGTAAAGACACCGACAACAATAAACTGGTCCTGTGTGTGTTGAAAGTGACATAATTAACATATTTCCTGGGCCTGCCAGATAGCTCAGCAGATTAAAGTGCATACTTAGGCAGACTCAGGAGTTGGAGGTTCGATCCACTGTCTGCTGTGCCGGCCCTGCCTCCAGGGCATACTGAGATGGCACTGAGACTGGGCATGGTGACGCAGGCCTATAATCTCAGCACTTGGGAAGCTGAAAACAGGAGAATCACTATTAGTCCAGTCTTGTAGTGAGATATTTCTTGCTGTGGGGTGGGGTCCATTCTGCTGATTGTCATCCCTATCCACTATGACACATGAGATAGCTCCATGATAGTATCCATAGGTGGAGTCCCTTGTTCCCAGTGCCCCAGATTACCAGAATGATCCACCCTGCAGCTCAAAGACACTTGCAGTGATTCCCAATAATGGAGGATGCCACAGCGTATCTTCAAGCGCAGGGCTCCTTCTGCGCATGCGTGAGTGTCGCTGGGCTAGGAAGGACTTCAGATTCTCGGTTATGACACATATCTCAGATCTGCTGATATTCCCTGGTTGCTCTTTGTCCATCAGTTCGTAGAATGTGTGAGAGTCTTCACTTCCCTATTCTCACCTGCCCTTGTATTTTAATTTTTGCCAATCTGAGGCAAAAATTTTCAACTTGCATAGCTGGTCATTGGAGCTATTCAACACGTTTTCAATTTTACTGTGTGGTTTCTCCTGCAGTAATTAACTCCTCACGTTCCAGCCAGCTGCAAGCTCGGAGAAGGCAGGGCTGGGTCTCTCATGAGAGTCTCACACTCCTGCCCAGTCTGGGCATAGGCTATGTCTCCCTTTCTCCCTCCCAACCTTGAAGCCCAAACTCCCTAAATCCCCATATAACCAAAACTATAGCCAGTGTTTAAAAATATTTAGCACTGTAAAAGACACATTGCCATCAGTCCTCCTCAAAATCCCCCTCCTCACATCACACACACTCACTCCACGGCCTTGACACTATCTGAAAGTCCTCTTTTTTTTTTTTTTTTGGTGGAACCAGGGATTGAACTCAGGCCCTTGTGCTTGCCAGGGAAGCGCTTATCCCACTGAGCCATCTCCCTGGCCCCTTGAAAGTCCTCTGTTGTACCTGAAGTTAAGTTGAACTGTCATGGCTGCCTTGATGTCCTAAATGGATTCAAAATGTTGACCTTTCATGGTTATATTGACTTGGGGAAGAAGCAAAAGTCCCATGGTGCCAGATCCGGTGAATGAGGAGGACGAGGACACATGTGGGGTGCTGCCGAGGCTGCCTTCCCACTGGACAGGCTCTCAGAAGCAGCATCCACCATATTTTTGACTTGCACGTCATAACCACACAAAGGCCCATTTCAGGAACTGCTTCAGAGAGGGGTAAGAGTGATGGGAGAAGTATGTTCAAAAGGAGCAGAGTATTTTTTGGGGATTAATGGCGGTGTGTTTCTTACAGTAATAATTTTTAAAATTTAAACCATAATATTTTGATCATCCTTCATAGACCCTGTGGGGCTTTGCTCACACTGCATCCTCCGTCTGGAACGCTGTGTCCTTTCCAGCCTTGAACGTGCCTACTTGGGTTCAAGACCAACTTCAGGAGGTGCCTCTTCCATGAAGCCTATGGTCTGACCAAGGCCCTAGAGCATGCATGGTGACACCCTCTCTCCTAGAAGCCTGCAAAATGGCCCCATGTCACTTCCTGTTTCAGGGATAAATCTTATTTATTTATTTATTTATTTATTTATTATGTATTTAGTACAGAGTCTACAGGGTCTCACTATGTAGATCAGACTCGTAGTGATTCTCCTGTTTTCAGCCTCCTAAGCACTGGGATTACAGACATGCATCACCACGCCCACTCTCAATTGCTATGTCATCGAGCCCCGGGATGGAGGCGGGGCCGGGGGCGGAGGCGGGGGCGCGGCTGGCCCAGCAAGAGGCTGCTCTCTGCCTAAGCATGCACTTTGGTCCACTGAGCTGGCTGGCTGGTCCTCATCTTGTCTTCTGAGCCAACTCTCTCCCCAGCAGAGGGAAGTCTCTGAGAACCAGTGCACGTCTCATTCTCTGGATCCTGGGCAGCTGCTTGCGCTGTCTTCTCCTGCATTGCTCCCCTGCATCCTGTAAAGTCCTGAGGACAAGGACTGTGTCACACCCGAAGTGCTGTCCTCTGACTTGCAGTGCATATTTGGTGATGCTGCAGTGGAGTTGCTATGACAAAGCGGACTTTGTCACAGGTGGCTGGGCTCGGATCCCAGCCTCTTACTGGTATAAATTGTCTGCAATTTACTTGGCTTCTGCAGGCTTGTCCTCCCCTCTGTAAAGGGGCAACAGCTTTGAAATGACATCGACACGAAACACGGCTGTGTGTGTAGAGCATTAGAGCCTTTCTGTGTCCCAACAGAACACAGGGTGCAGGGCCAAGTGTCAGGTGATCTGTGCATCTTGCGATGTACATGAGACAAGTACTTGCCTGATAAAGGTGAAGTTCTGCTTTCCGGCACCAAGAATAGCTTCTGGCTGAAAATAGATACCTCAAAAAGAAGGCGGGCTGGACCAGGAACCTTGAACTGTCTTATACTTAGATACTCAGTAGATATCTAGTCAGATTTTCTTCTCTGTGTTGGATCCCAGCCCAATCCCATCTGGAGGTCACTCCCTCTTATGAGAGGGTGATACTGGGGAGAAATGTGGAAACATGGCTTCCCTTCTCTTAACAGTAATTTTTGATTCTTCCCCTCACTCTGATTTTTCCAAAGCAAGATGACAACCACAACAGATGCTTTAGGTGGTCTTCAGTGAGCCCCTTCTGCCTGTGGCAATAGCCCTGTGAGTTCTCTCCCCATAAAGTCTGGCCACAGGAGCACTGACAATTGAAAGTAAGGTTTGATAAAAATCCTTGCACACTCAATCTTGTTGTCACTTTGAAATGTCCCTTGTTAGAACCCCATCATCGCACAATGAAGACACGCAGGCAGCCCCACCTGAGTGCCATCCTAGCTGCAAGGTATCCATCCCAGCTGTGGTACCCATGCCATCTGGAAGGTGTCCACCCAAGCTGTAGGACCCATCCGAGCTGAGGTACCAGAATGCGTGTCACAGATGACACAGGGAGCATAAATGAGCCAGACCTTCTGAGTCCTTCCCATTGGCATGATCAGGAACAAAATTTTTAAGCCACTAATTCTGGATAAGGTTGGGAACACAACAAAATAAAAATATGCCCATGACTGGAGCAGGTCTTGAGGGGACCAGTCATTGAGCTGAGGATGGAGGTGCTGCTGGTGCAGAGGCCCACCAGGCAAAAAGCTCCAGGAGCAAATGGAAAGCACAGCTGCCCCGGAGCCCCTTCTCTTGAGGATTCTTCCCTGAGGTTCCAGTCCTGAGTCCTTCCCTGCTGACACTAGGGATCATCATTAACTAAACAAGGAGACACCCAGGCTCACAGTACAGGAAGCCAAGAAGTGGACAGCTTCTGCCAAGTTCACAATGCAGCCTGGTGGGCTCAGGTGGCACTGTCTGTAGGTCCTCTGGTCCTACAGCTTCAGCAAAGGGCAGTATGCATGGCTGTGAGACCGCTTGTTCAAGACCTCAGGAGCAAGAGATGCTCCCCCCCAATCCCCAGCCGAGAAAAGAATTTCCTAGAAGGTACCACACACCTTTCCTTGCATCCCATTGGCCTACGTCGAGTCACGTGTTCAGTGCTGAACCAATCTTATGTGTAAGGGACACATGGGGAGGATTGCTGTGAACCAGTCGAAACCACCCACTGATTTCAAGGAATGTGTGCGGTCAGTTCCTCTAAATTTAATGGTGAGGGAAATGGATATCAGAAAATAAACGGAGTCTGCTAGGAAGAGCATGGCAGGGTCCAGGTCAGCAGTGTAAGGGGAAAGGGGACACATCCACCTAGGCCAAGGGGGACAATGCTATTTTTACTAGGTACACTACGACAGGATAGCTCTGCACATTTTCTCCCGACCACAAGGGAAAGGGAAGGGAACGGAGAGTAGGCAAGTCTAGTGGGTAGTTAGGGCCCTGGGGCCTCACCTTCCTCCTGTGCACTCGCCAGCACCCTGCCCTCCCTGGCCCCCGCTGCGTCATGAAGCACGCATCAGGCAGAGGAGCAGGGCTCCTACTTGTGCTTGCTTTCTTTATTGTTAGCACTTTCTTTGAGGAGTGGGTGCCTCTTCTCTGCTGTATCTAGTACTTGGAGGCCCTGGATTTGCTCTTTTCTCCATATTTCTCCTCCAGCGCTTTCTGCAAATTCATGTTCATGGCATTTTTCTGGTGCCACCGTCCTGCAGAGAGCAGAAGAGGGCTAGCACCGACGGCCCTGCAGCCTCCGGAGGGCCCAGGCCTGTCAGTGGCCACAGCTCTCCAAGTCCTCCCAGGGCTCTGCTCCAGTTCTGACTCTGTCTGGGCCTCAGAGCCAGGAGGGAGCAGATGCACCTCCGCTCACCCACAGGCCCACCTACCCAGGTCGTCTGTCTTCCTGCCATGCCAATGTTCCAAGTCCCGCACAGATTTCTCCAGCACATCAGGAGTGTAGGAAGCTTTCATGAGGCTCTTGGTCTCGTGCGGAGGCCCTGTGGGACACCATGAAGAAACCCCCAGAGTCCCAAGTCAGTGGAGGTGGGGTGCTCTGTGGCTTGCTTACAACAGGCAGTAATTGCCTCTCTAGATGGAGGACAGGGCAGGGAAGGGGCCTTGGAGGCCTCAGGGTATAGTAGGTCCGAATTCAAACCCCAGCTTTGGATTTGTGGGCAGCACGGCCTCTGGTAAGTTTTCAACCTTTCTGAACTTCTGTTTCTTTATCTAAAGGAGTAAGATTTCCTCGCAATGCCTCAAAGATTGACACTGATTCAAGCATCTGGGTGAAACAACTAATGCCTGTATCTTTTTTTTTTTTTTTTTTGAACAGGGGATTGAACTCAGGACCTTGCGCTTGCCAGGCAAGTGCTTATTCTACTGAGCTATCTCTCCAGCCCCTAAGGCTTGCATCTTCAGGAAATTTATCTCAATGCCCCGGATCAAAGCGCAAACCAGGAAATAAGTTACTGTGATAAAGAGCCATCATGAACATCAGAGAGAGGCCCAGACCCCGAGGATAGCAAGGATTGAAATGAGCCAGCACAGAGGCTGAGGGCTGTGATACTGGGGCTGAACACAGGACCCAAGCATAAGCACGCTACACTGAGCTACACCCAGGGAGGGACCTCCTGAGCTAGGCATGTCTCTGCTGCACTTTAGAACAGCAGAAACAAGGTCTCTTAGAAGCACAGGGGCAGGCGAGAGAGTGCATGCCCGTAATCCGAGCTACCTACCCAGGAGACTGAGGCAGGAATACTACAAGCAAGTTCAAAACCAGCAAGTTTAAGGTCCTGTCTCCAAAATAAAATCTAAAAAGGGAAGGAGCAGCTGGGGAATATAGCTCAGCAGGAGAGCACTTTTCCAGCACAAGTGAATGCCTGGGTTCAATCCCAGAACCATTTATTTAAAAACAAGATTTATTTATTTGGTACAGGATCTCACTATACAGCTTGGACTCAGCGATCCTCCTGTCTCAGCCTCCCCAGTGCTGGGATTACAGGGGTGTGCCCACCACACCCGGTATTGGTGGCCAGCACAGTGCTCCTGGGCTGACACCGCGTGTGACACCGGGCATTGAAGCTGGCTCCTCACACTCACCAGGCAGGCACTTAGACAGCTGAGCTATCTCCCCAGCCCCCAGTACCATTTTAAAAGAGAAAGAGAGATAAAAGTTAGTTCATTTATAAAGAATAATAATTGATTTGCTTAACCATCAAAGTAAAAATGTGGGTCAGTATTGAAGTACTAACAGTAAATAATCATCATTGCATATCTGTCCATAATACTTTTTTTTGTGTGTGTGTGGTACCTGGGATTGAACTCAGGGCGCTGCGCTTGCCAGGCAAGCACTTACTCTACTGAGCTATCTCCCCAGCCCTACTTTTTTTTTTTTTTTTTTTTTTTGAAATAGGGTCTCACGAAGGAGCCCAGGCTGGCCTCAAATTCACAGTTATTCTCCTGCCTCAGCCTCCTGAGTGCGGGAACGACAGGGATGCACCACCATGCCCAGTTTACCATCCTCTTCTAGGACTGACCTAAAAGTTGACCTAAAGCTGGCTTAAAACTGATGTGAAACAGAACCTCACTATAGCGACCTTATGAACAACACGCTTCAGGAAGAAGAGCAATGGCTCTAGGAGGCCTGTGATATCACAGGGAAACAGTAAAGTTGGCCATGTGTTAATCAGAACAACAGAGCCAGTGTCTCATAGGAGGTGAAATAATAAAGGCGACGTTTAACTTTTTCTCCAGTTCTGGGGATGGATCCCAGGGCCCTGCTCAGGTTTGGTGGACACAGTTACCCCAGCCCCCTAGCCATTTTTGAACGTTTACCACATACACAAACAGTCCTAAGAGATTCCCACAAGCTTAGGCATTAAATCTCAGGCAGTTTAAGAAGCAACCATGGTATGACACCCGCTTTAATGTGAAATCACTCAAGCCCAGACAGGTCAAGTCACTTGTCCCGAATCACACAGTTCCAGGACTCCGTGGCCCCAAGCTAAACTTAAACTATTTTGTTTATGTAGACAACTGTAAAATAGTAGCCTACAGACAAGCTGAGGAGAGGTGGAGAAATTGAAGAGAAAGTCCTCCGTGACCTTAAACTGTATAGAAAAACATGAATACTTCAGAATTTGCTGACTCTACTCATTGAAATATCCGAGGGAGCTACTATAGGAAAAGCTGTGCATAGTGGTGCTCGACTTTTATCCCAGTACTGAGGAGGAAGAGACGGGACGATCCCTGTGAGTCTGAGGCCAGCCTGGGCTACAGAGTGAGTTCAAGTTTAGCCTAAACTACCAAGCAAGAGCCTGTCTGGAAAAAAAGAGAAAAAGAAGAAGAGAAAGAATAAAAAAGTACACAAATTGCACTGAGGGGGCTGGGTGGTGACAGTGGCTGAGCAGTCCTGGGCTAGAACCTCGACTCTGGAAAAAAAATGGATTGAAAACAAAAAATTGGGGTTGGGGAGATGGCTCAGCGGAATAAGCACTTCCCTGGTAAGCGTAAGGGCCTGAGTTCAATCCCAGATTCTTCCAAAAAGACAGAAGAGAAAGGAAGGAAGGAAGGAAGGAAGGAAGGAAGGAAGGAAGGAAGGAAGGAAGGAAGGAAGGAAGAAAGAAAGAAAGAAAGAAAGAAAGAAAGAAAGAAAGAAAGAAAGAAAGAAAGAAAGAAAGAAAGAAAGAAAGAAAGAGAAAGAATGGGGCCAGCCAGGTAGCAGGTAGCTCAGCAGACCAAAGTGCCTGCTTAGGCGGAGCTCAATGGCTGGGGATTGATCCCTGGCCCCTGGAGTCCTGTGCCAGCCCTGCCCCCAGGGTGTGCTGAGACAGCAACTGAGACTGGACATGGTGGCACACGCCTGTAATCCCATCGCTTGGGAGGCTGAAAACAGGAGGATCATTATGAGTTGGAACTACATAGTGAAACCCCATAGACCCTGTAGACAGTATACTACATACATTAAAAAACTGGGGGCTCACTTTTTGTAGCCCTCAGGCTTGTCTAGAACTCAAAAAACAAAAAAACTTCAAAAGCTCAAACAAATCCAAGAAAGGAGAAAAAAAGCGCGTATAGTAAATACAAACTAAAGTCATGGAAATAATTCCAAATATGTCAATAATTCAAATTGCTATAAATAGACTAAGCCTACTGCTTCAACAACAGAATATGAGGCTATGCCAAATGTTTTCCAGGTTAAAATTATTTAAAGCATACTGTGAAAATGAAAAGTTTTAAGATACAAAGAGAAGATAAATGTGGAAGGCTAGAAAAAGATGGAACAAGCAAATCCTAACCAAAAGCAGTCTGATCTAGCAATATTTAGAGCAGACAAAATAGACTGCAAAGCAAAGACACTGGGAGACATTAAAAGTGGATGCAATTAACTAAGGTACTGCAATAATTCCAAATTTGCTGCATTGAAGAAAATCTCAAAATAGATAAGGCAAAATCATCAGAAACAAAATCAACAAATCTGCCACAATAGCAGAAAATTTAAAGATTTGTCTTTTAGTGATTAATAGTTCAGGAGAGAAAATTAATAAGGTATGACAGGATCTACAGAGATGTAATTCATAAGCCCGTTTTCACCTAACACCAGGTCCTCCACCTGAGAGGCCATCTCATGCACCCGTGAGTCACCTACAAAACTGCCCATGGGCCGTTCCAGAGCGGATCTCACCAGTTTCAGAGCCTGAAGTCATTACAGCTGTGTCTGCTCAAGAGGAGGCTATTGAGCCAGAGAAAGAAGGTTTTAGACGTCGGTATTTATGGCTTGAAATGATTATGTAATGTGACGTTAAGTTTGGACCAAAGCCTTCCCTTCTGATGCGCTTGGACATCAAAGCAGCTGAGAAGCAGGCCCACCCATCCCATGGATCTTGGAAGCAAGCACCTAAAACCTGCCTGAGAACTCAATTCTGTGTGGCTACAAAATGACTGGATTTGAGGGAAACAGCCGAGATAATTTTTTTTTCAGGGTCCCACTATGCAGTTCAGGCTGGCCTTGTGCTCACTTTCTGTAGGCCCCAGGCTTGTCTCGAACTCAAAACCATCCTCCTATGTCAACCTCCCAAGTGCTGGGATCACAGGTGTGCACCACCACACTCAGCTCCAGGGCAGGCAGGCACCGCATGGGTAGCTGGGATCGAACTTGGGACCTTGGGTGGCTTATGCCTCTGAGCTGTCTCCCTAGCCCATGGCCATAATCGAAAGGATTTTTTAAGAGTTCTGAGTCATCCCTCTTGGGATGAAGGTACCCTTTCCACCTCTCATATTAAATTTAATTAGAGAGGCTCTTGGGTCCCTTCAGGATCCCATGTACAGGACGGAGGACACAGAAGAGCAGACAGTTTGGCCTGAAACGGCAGCAGATAGGCACATAGCCAGTGACCCCTCTGCACATGCAGTGGGCACCCAGGCTCTGTGGACCAGAGTGGGCAGTGAAGAGATCAGCCCCAGGCCAGGTTAATTCCACGGCAGAGCTCCTGGAGCCTGATGGGCCCCATTGGAGTGGTGCTGAGGAGGACACTGCAGGCCTCCAGAACAGCAGGGAGCCTGGAGACTTCGCATCCAGCAGGAGGGAATGCTGGGGCTGCACGCGGAGCTCTGCAGGACCCCTGGATGCCCAGGAGAGAACGACTTGGTTTCAGATCCTTGCCAGACAAGCAAGGTAGTGAAACCATCTTCAGACAAAACTCCCGCGTGACCCTCGGGGCCCCAGCCTCCCCAGCCATCCTTGGAGCCCAAGGATTGAGGCAGCAGCAAGTGACAGGCTCGACTCCATGCAGTCCTGGAGCCTAGAGTGCCCCGTGGGCCCTCCAGATCACCCACCCAGCCGTGGTTCCTTCTGCACACTGCTACTCAGAAGTTTATTGTATTTGCTTGCTTATGTGCCGAGATTTCAGAACTGTGCATTATTGTGCTATTCTGTCTATAAAAAACCTTTAAAGCAACTTTTGTTATTTAGTCACATTTTACAAAGGGAAAACTTAGGTAAGAGGGACAGAGGAATTGGGCACTGGGCAGAGCCAGGGGACTGGGCAGAGCTGGGATTCAAACACCAGTTCAGTGCACGCATGCCCACACACAACACGTATGCATGCACACATGCACACAGCGAGAAATGCATGTGTACATACATGCACTCATGCATGCACATGCAACATGCACACGCATGTGCACAATGCATGACGTGTGTGTGTACATAACGCACATACACAAAAAAATGCATGCACACATATGCCCACATGCACAGTCCCAGGTAGCACTGCCTTTCCAGTCTCCAGCCCTGAAGTCACCTGACTTCTCCCCCCAAACCCCCCACCACCACCCCAACACCCAAGGTCCCAGAACCATCAAGAAAGGTGTCTGTGCTGCCTGCCACACACACGTGCACTACGCCACTCCCCCACCTCGGGGTATCTGGGCTGTACCTCCTGGGTGGTCTCAGGCTTCAGCTCTTGCCCCACTGGGCTCTGTCTGGTCTCCACTCTACAGCCAAGTGGATCTTTTCATAAATGGAAGTCTCTCCTTTGTGCTAAGTCCTGCTGGGGCTCCCAGTGAAAAGGCAGCTGAAGGGGCCTGCCTGACCTCCCCTCCTCCAGAAGCCCAGACTGGCCTGCCACCTCCAAGCCTTTCCCCAAGCTCTCTTGTCCTACTAAGGACCCAAATGCTAAAGAAGCCACGGCAGCGATGGCCTGGGCTATCCAGCTGCCTCTGGCCAGACTGACACAGGACTCACCTGAGAGCCTGCTCACTTCGTCCCTCTCTTCCTTCCTCCCATCATTCAAGACCCAGTACAAGATAACCACAGAATCTTGTGCCAAATATACTCGTTTGTGTGGCTTGAAACACCCTATTTTGCCATTCTTTCCCGTATTCTGCAGTCATAACCCGTCTGCCTGACAGACTGTGGGCCCCACATGGACTCCTACAGTCTGCTTTCCCGTGTCTGCCATCCCCACACCCATCTCCACCCTGGCACCGATTGCAGCACCAGGCACACACAGGTGCTCAAAGCACACTGTTAGGAGGTTGTCAGAAGGCTTTCTTCTATGGTGCTCAATTTCGATAATAAGGCAAAAGCCGGGCGTGGTGGTGCATGCCTGTAATCCCAGCACTCGGGAGGCTGAGGCAGGAGGATTGTTGTGAGTTCGAGACCAGCCTGAGCTACAAAGTGAGTTTAAGGCCAGCCTGAACTGCATAGCGAGACCCTTGTCTCAAAAAGACAAAAAAATGAATAAATAAATATAATAAGGCAAGTTTTTCAGCAAGGAGAAGTATGGGGTTAATCACCAGGCCAAAAAAAGAAATAAAAGGCCAGCCAAATAGCTCACCAGATTAAAGCACCTACAAGCAGGCTCAGGGGCCAGAGGTTCAATCCCCGGGCCTGTGGTGCCAGCCCCACTCCTGAGGCATGCTGAGATGGCCATTGAGACTGGGCATGGTGGCACACGCCTGCAATCCCAGCACTTGGAAGGCTGTGAACAGGACAATCACTCTGACTCCTATCTAGTAATGAAACCCCGAACCCTATAGTGCCTTCCCTAAAATACAGAAAAGGAAAAAAAAAATTACCAGGCAAAAGCAAGTCAAAAATCACAAGTCCAGCTGCTGGTTCCCTTCAGGGAGGAGGTGGGTGTGGGCAAAAGTAGCGGAGTGGCTCCAGGGTCCCCTGGGCCCCCTTGCCCCAGAGGCTGCCTGTGCTGCCCAGGGCTGTGTGCTCAGCAGCACTGAGGACCTCTGCACATTCTGCAAGGGTGGCAGTTTTCATGATTAAAGCCGGTCCTACACATCTACACTGGTTTAGGTACAAGAGTGCAAAGTTTGCTTTAGCATCAGGAAATCAGTTAGTATGACTTGTTACTGTATTAACAGATCAAAGGGGAAAATCCTAAGACCACCTAAAAAATGCAAGACGATAGTTAATACATCAACACCTATTTACATTTTTTTAAAGAATTAAAAAATGAAGTAATAAAGGCAAGCCTCTGTAGCACAATAAAATAAATGTTCTTAAAAACACCACCCTACTAGGACTAGCCAGATAGCTCAGTGGAGTAAAGCGCCTGCTTAGGCAGACGCAGGAGCCAGGGGTTCGATCCCCAGCCTGCCCCCAGGGTGCACTGAGGCAGCAGCTGAGTAATCCCAGCTCTTGGGAGGCTGAAAAACAGGAGGATCACTGCCAGCCCGATCTGTGCAGTAAGACCCTGTAGACCCTGTACTAAATACATTTTTAAAAATTAAAAAGAAAAAAAAAAACATTGCATTACTTAGCAAGACCCTGTCTCAAAATAAAAAGTAAAACATGATGAGGACGTAGCTCAGTGTAAAGGCCCTAAATTCAGTCCTCATCAGGGGTATGAAGGGTAAATGATTGAATGTAATGCTAACAACCAGGAACGTTATAAAGACGCCCCTTTTCCTGCTGAGATGCACTGTCACACCTCATTACTCAGTCAGGAGCTGAGGCAAAGGCAGGGAAAGACGGCAGTTGAGGCTGGGAGCCCTGGCCGCCGAGGTTCAGGGTCCAGCTGCACCTGGTCCTACAGGTGGGACTTGAAGCCAGTTACCTAACCTCTCCATGCCTCAAGGGCTGCAATCCCAGCGCTTGGGAGACTGAAAACAGGAGGATTACTCCGAGTCTGATCTGTACAGTAAGTGCATAATGGATGGGGATATAGCTCGTGCTCTCTGACTTCAAAGCCCAGTATTGCAATAATAATAATAATAAGAAGAAGAAGAAGAAGAATAGCTTCGAACTACACCAGCAGAAGCAAAGTTAGAAGATGTTAGGGAAGGGCCTACAGGGTCTCACTACTAGATCAGACTCCTCCCAATTGCTGTCTCAGTGTGCCCAGGGGATGGGGGTCAGCACGCAGGACTGGGAATCAGTGGGAATCGAACCCCCTGGCCCCTGCACCTGCTTACAGGTACTTTAATCCACCAAGCTATTCAGCCAGCCCTAGAAAATGTTACCATTTAATTTAATATAATTTATGTTTTAGTGCTGGAGATTGCATGCATGCTAAGCAAACATTCTGCCACTGATACCGCAGCCCCAGAAAATTTAATTTTTAAAAGGATACCACTAACAAAAAAAAAAAAAAATCACGATCTTTAGTAAAATAAATTACAAACTGTTACTGACAGATATTGAGGGAAGATTTACAGTAATGGAACTATATACAGTACCTATAAATTATCAACTTTACTATCATAAAGCTGACAACCATCCCTAAATTGTGTGGTAGATTTAATGTCACTCTGGGTCGGGTGGTGAGCATCTTTCTTCCGGGCCTTCTGGGGCCTCCCAAAGGCCCAGAGTGATGAAGCTCCCACCACTGCAAGTCAAAACAACCTTTTCCTCTTTATAAGCCGATCCTCGTGAGCGTCTGCTACAGCAGTAAAACGCTGACCCTCAACACCAAGCCGCTGTCACCCAGGGCACCCGGATGCTCACGGTGCCTCCTCACTGGTCGCCCCTTCCTGCCCAGCGCCCTCACATCTCTTCCAACACAGCACCGGGTGTTCCTCGTCCCTAAGCCCGGTGGGGCCGTTCTGCTCACAGTCCCCACGCAGCTTCCTGCCTCCCCCGGGGAAAGGTCCTCCATGGCTCTGCAGTTCTCGCCCACCTCCCCGCCGGTCCCCCCACACATCCATGTGGCCTCGCCTGCCTCACCAGCCAGTGCCAAGGCCAACCCAGGCAGGTAGAACCTGAGACGGACACACAGCCAGGTACGGAGACCACTGCGTTGCCCCCCCCCCCCGGGGGGGGGGCTTTCCCAATGTTCATCTGTCTCCGGTGCGTGCGATCTTAAGATAGCATTTAAATGCTAATCAGTTCTAGGAGATGGAACAATTGACCCTTGTGAAGTAGTGAGTCTGCCAGCTCTGCGGCCAGGCTGGGTGGTGGGGTGTGTCACTCTCTTATGTTTATGAAGTTTTTCACGCAAGGCTGTGTGTACGTAAGAAAGGTAGGGGATCACCTTGAAGAGGGGGAACTGGGGCCACGGAGCCCAGAACAAGGACAATATGAGCTGTGTTCTCACCCGCTCCCCCAGCACCTCCTGTCCAAACTCAAAGAAAACCTCAGAAATGCTTCCAGTGGATGTCTGGTTCCTTGGGTGACCAGGAGCCCGGCCAAGTAGGGGAGGTCAGCCAGGCCCCAGAGCTCTCAGAAGTCAGTGAGGAAAGAAAGAGGCTGCACTTCTACAGCAAGGCTGCACCAGAGCACGGGCCCCGAGGGAAGCCCCATGTGTTAGCCGGGACCCCATGTGAGCACTGGGAAAGCCCTCCTTCTGATCTAGTGTCACAGTGGGGAGGCGACTGGACCTGGTACTGGGGACAGACCATGCATGGGTCAGTAGGAAACCTTGGATCTCAGTCCCAAATCCACCTCAGATTGCTCACAAGTCTCGGGTACTAGGTCTCAAACCCACCTATCAAAGGGACCTACTCGCTGCCACCACCACCACCTGCCAGGTAGGGCTGCTCAGACCCAAAGGACACCTCTGGACAGCTCGGGCTGCTAGCATCCTGCCTTTTCCCAGCCCCATTATGTTGCACCCCAGGGAAGGGACATAAGGCCTGGCAGCTACCAAGGACTCCCCAGTGCCACGGGGCAAGCGCCTTCATGCCTTCAGAGGCTCCTGCCCGCCACCCAAGTGAGCCCCACCGTGTCGCTCAGGAGGCTGCTGAGGTCACACCCAGCCAGGGAGGGAGTCATTAAGCTGAGCCCTGAACCCAAGATACCCCACGCTGTCACTCTAGTCAAGGGTGTCAGGCCAGTGGGGCTGGGCCTCCCACTGGCAGATTAAGAAGCTAGCAATGCCCTGGGGTGTGAGAGGCTGGCAGCTACCACCTGGCTGTGTCATCCGCACAGAGAAGACAGGCTGGCTGCGCTTGGGCACACCCAGCACTATGCAGGATGGGTCCG
The DNA here is from genome assembly GCA_004027165.1 of Ctenomys sociabilis. Lineage (NCBI taxonomy): Eukaryota > Metazoa > Chordata > Mammalia > Rodentia > Ctenomyidae > Ctenomys > Ctenomys sociabilis. Next base: position 2,412 of record PVKA01011775.1, on the reverse strand, counting down.
GCATGGAGAATGCCCTTGGGGACACGAAGAGGGTGTCCATGGGACTACGCCTTGGGCTCCCAGATTGCTTAAGGGGTGGGCACCCCGTTCTCCTGCTCGGTGCCCTGGAGACCCTGGCTGTTACCCCCCTGTGGCTGACCTTGGAATAAGTTGGACCGCATATTGTAACCCAGATCATAGTAGTCTGAAAAGACGGAGGAGGTTTTCACAGGACTCTGGCTTCTGCTGGACCACGAACTTCTCCTCCTCTGGCCTTCCAAGGCTTCACTGATGACCTTCTGAGCCTGATGGGTGAGTGAGGACAGGTGGGAAAGAGGGGCAAGTCCACGCTGCCCCTAACCCCTCCCTCTCCACTCGCCCTGCCCCAGCGCTGCTCCTCCTCCCGCCCATGTGGCTGGACCTGGGCGACAAGGGGTCCCGGTGATCTCAGTCCCTCCCCCGATACACGGAGCACCCACTGTGCGCTGGCCAGGAGGCCTTAGCAGCCTCATCCTAGTCCCCCACTTTATAACTGAGGGAACTGGCACTGCAGCAGAGGCCAGACTCACTCAGCCTCTTAGAGAGCCGGGCGCCAAGAGCCCTGCCTGCCCCCACCCCACTGCCCCAGCCTCACACAAATCAAAGCTCCTTCCTTGTAGTAATGGGAAAGCTGAGGCCTGGGAAGTAGAGCCCAGGCCTAGGAGGTAGGAAATCTGCCTTGTCTGTCTGTCTGCCTGTCTGTCTGTCTGTCTGTCTCTCTCTCTCTCTCTCTCTCTCTCTCTCTCTCTCTCTCTCTCTCCCAGGAATCAAACTCAGGACCTTGCACTTGCCAGCTAGGCATTTGTACCCCTGATCTGTATCCTGGGCCTGGAAACCTGGATCTGAGTTCTAGTTCTGCTATATCGCAGCTCCTGACTTTGGCAAGTCTCCACTCCTCTCTGGGCCTTGGTTCTACTACGTATTAAAAAGGAAATCCTAGGGCTGGTGGGATAGCTCAGTGGACTAAGCGCCTGCTTAGGCAAGCACGGGGACTTGGGTTCAATCCCTGGCACCACATGCCACACCAGCCCCACCCCGAGGCACACTGAGCTGGCCATTGAGTTCAGGCATGGTGGCGTACACCTGTAATTCAAATGCTGGGGAGGCTGAAAACAAGAGGATCACTACGAGTCCCAGTTGTGTAGTGAGCCCTGCACCTGACACATAAGAAATAAAAGCAATGGAAACTATAAAGGAGATCCTAACCTCTGCCTGGCTCACAGTGCTACGTGGTTGCTGTGAAAGTTGGAATGCTGGCTCTGATACACCTCAGAATGTCAGAGAGGAAGGGTGCTTAGCATTTGACCAGAAATGGCACGTATACTTGTCTCCAGCTCCAGTTGATTAGAACTGGCTGCCTAGAATGCTATATCGTGTGGGATAGAGTGTCAGCATCGATTAGCCATGTCTGCCACACAAGCAGCTTGGGCCGCCGTAGTCCGTGTGCCATGAATTTGTCCTGTCCCTCTGCTCCACTTCGCAGATATAGATGCTGATGCCCACGAGGGAAAGTAACTTATCCAAAGTCACTCAGCATTCAGGGGCACACCCAGGATTCCAACTGAGGCCTTCTGCTTCCCGATAAATGTTATTGGTCCATGGAGTACTGCCTATCTTTGGAAATTTGTTCCAATTGAAAATATCCAATTCAAACAAAAGCTTTGTAACTGCAAAGTCCTTTGGACCAAGGCACTAAAATTTGCCTGTCCCCTTTGGTTCTTGTCCCACACAACTGAGTGGATTTGGTTAACCTAAACCGTCTTAGCCCCTAGCTCTTTACCCATGACTTTCCCTGCAGGGTTGTGGCAAAGATGGAGTGTGGCGATACGCGGGAGGATTTGCACAGCCCTTGGTCTCTGTCATGCAGCAGGCACTCAGTAAGTCCTGCATTCCACTGCTGCTGCCACAGGGGCTGCCCAGGTTTCTTTTGTGTTTTTCTTATCAACTTTCCCCAAGGACCCCTCTGCCACCCTGAGCCTCTTGCCCCCTGCATGGACACCTGCTCCTTGGAAACCAGCTGGTCCACCACTTGGCTGCCGAATTTGTGGCGAATGTTGTTGGGGATGACTCCGTCCTTCTGGCTAGGAGACAAGCCCCTCAGCTCCTGGGTCTTTGCACTGGGGCTTTTGCCCTGCCGAGGCCCCACCTGGAGGGAAATGCAGCTCTCCCTCGAGGAGGGTCTAGTGCTCCCCTTCTTCAGAGCCCCAGGTCCCAGAGGATCCCTGCTGGCAGGGCTTGGGGTTGCAGCCCGGGCTTCCTCTAAGTGGCCCTCTCCTTGGGAACTCCCTCTGGAGCTTGGCGAGGCCAGGTGCTTGAACTTGGAGGTGTCCACATCTTGGGGGCCCCTCTTGCTGCTGCCCAGGGGGCTCCTGGTCAAAGGAGTTGCACCTGAAC
>PVKA01011774.1:0-59815 GCA_004027165.1 Ctenomys sociabilis | reverse complement strand
GAACTCACAATGATCCTCTTGAATCAGCCTCCTGAGTGCTGGGATTACAGGCATGCACCACTACACCCTGCTTCTCTTGTTTGTTTGTCTCGACCAAGATACATATATATATATTTTTTTCCAAGTAGCCATGATCCCACGTGATTGAATCTGAAACAAGCACACTCTAGATGACCCACTGAGAAAAATGACAGAGAGTCAATCAGAAAGAGGTAAGATTGATTCTCTGTCATTTTTCTGGCTTACTATGGTTTAATATAAAATATTTCCTATTTCTTGGGGCTGAGGAAATGACTCAGTAGAATAAGCACTTCCCTAAATTCAATCCCTGGTTCCACCAAAAAATAAAATATTTCCTGAGATCTGCATGTGTTCAGAGGTGGGTCTTTTGAATGGTGATTTGATCATAGAAACTATGTCATCTGTGGATTTATCCACTAAAGAGTTTAGTAGCTGTGCCTTAGGCAGACGAAGGGACTGGGGTTCTATCCCCAGAAGGGACTGGGGTCCTATCCCCAGCATGCCGTACTGGCCCTGCCCCCGGGGCATGTTGAGACAGGGATTGAGACTGGGTGTGGTGGTGTGCAGCTGTAAACCCAGCACTTGTGAGGCTGAAAAAAGGAGTATCACTACGAGTCCCATCTGTGTAGTGAGACCCTGTACTTAGTACATTAAAAAAACAAAAGAAGAGTCCACTAACTGACTGTGCTATTGGGCTGTGGGGCCTGGAGGTGAAGGTGAGTTGCGGCAGGTGTGACCTGCGCAGGTCTACTCACCTTCTGACTCTGCCACTTTCTGCCACCATAGCGGCTACCCTCTGCCTACGCCATTTTATTATGCCCTTCCTGCTTTGGAGCCAGTGACTCTGGACCAAATCTTCCTATATCTTGAGCCATTCTAGGCCTGGTGACACATACTGTAATCCAGCTCTGGAGAGGGGGCGGGGCAGGAGGGTCGCAATAAGTTTAAGGCCAGCCTGGAATAAAAATCAAAAACCAAAACCAACAACAACACAAATTATAATCCAAAATACACCTATCCTCTTTTAAGTTGTGGTTGTTTGGTATTTTGTACAGTGACAGGAGCATGGCTAAGCCACTTCTTAGGGGGCATAGAAGATACAGAAGGACCTAATTATAAAGAAGAAATCTATATCTGTAGGCCTAGAATGTAAAAGAAACTTAAAAACTCACTGAGTCATATGTCTATTATAAATGAGAGAGAGAAAGAGAGAGGTTTGAACATTAGTTTAAGACTGTCTCTGATGAAATTACCTGGTAGCCACTAGGTACCAGTTATAGTCATAGGTCTGCAGTAGCTGTGATGAGCGTTCAAAAAACATGAGATATGATAGCCATCCTCAAGAAAAGTGAGTGCCAGGTGTGGCTGGTAATGCCAGCAGTTTGGAAGAGGCTGAGGCAGGAGGATTGCCATGAGTTTGAGGCCAGCCTCAGGTATGTAGACCCTGTCTCAAAGAAAAAAAGTCAGTTTCTCTTTCTTCTTTTTCTTTCTTTCTTTCTTTCTTTTTTTTTTTTTTTGGTACCAGGGACCTTGTTCTTTTCTTTTTGGTGTTTTAGGGAAGGGTGTACAGGGTATTTAGGGTCTCACTACTAGATCAGACTCACAGTGATTCTCCTGTTTTCAGCCTCCCATGTGCTGGGATTACAGGCACATCCTGGGGCAGAGCTGGTATGGCAGGCCTGGGGATTGAACCCTAGCTGGAGGACCTTGTTCTTGCCAGGCAGGTGCTGTGTCTCTGAGCTTTATCCTTGATCCAAGTGAGCTTCTTCTTTGAAGAAAATAGCAGCTCATTTAAGAACCCTGTGGCTGGCTCTGTCACAGAGGAAGGTGAGCCCTTTAGAGTTTTAGTGACATGAACAGCCCACTGCAGCACACATGCCACAGGTGTGCCACCACTGGTCTAGACTCATTGTTTGCTTTTCATTTTTATCTGGAGAAAGAACTACTTCAAGGATGTCACCTTGGAGAGAAGAAACTTCACTTCCTCAGCTGTAAAATGATGACAGTAGTTACCATGTAGTAGAGTTGTGCAACTTAATTGAAAACACACACATAAAGCTCTTAGCATGCTCTGTGGCACACGAACAGTAGTCAATAGAAATTGGCTCTTGCGGTCTTGGTATATTTGCTGGTGACAAGACTGTCAGGAAGGAGGCCAGGGTAATTCTCCCCCTTTAAGCCATAATAGGGTGACAGAACATTCTAGCCTGGCTCTGTGATAGAACAGAAGTCCAAAAGCAGAAAGAATTTATTATGGTGATAAAATATCTAAGAGATCACCCTCTTTTCCTTTATGAAAAGGAAAATAATGCTGATCATAAAACTTATTAACTGTTCCTATGGGTTCAATTGAATCAGATTCCAGATATTTTCCCCTTAGGCTGAGGACTTATTATTTTTTTTAATAATTATTGGGGAGCCAAGGGCCCCTAAGTCCAGCCATGAAGATGGCTTTCTGGAACAAAGAGGCTGACCTAGGGAGGTACCCGGGTTTTATTCAGTGGAGAAGTGGCTTGAGGAGGAATGACTGAGAATTATGGGAAGTAAGTGAGTACTATGAGCTGAGCTAGGTAGGTGGCCTACATAAATATGCAGAGAAAGTAATTTTCATTATGCTATTGAGACAGTATCTAATGTTTGGGAATCTGGTGCTCAGGCTAAAGACTTTACTTGTTTTTTTTAATTTTTAATTTTAATTTTTTTTAAATACTTGTAGCTATCTTTCTGTTCACCTCTACAAATTTTTTCACAGCCTTCATTTTATTGTGTGAAGGCTATCGAGAAAGATCTAATCTGAGCCAACCACATCAGGAAAATTATTGCTGTTGTATTATTTAGCTTTATTTTATTTTGAAATACTCATTTTCCAGCCTACAATCTTCCACTCTTAGCCATGCGTTTGGTTCAGACTATTCTTGTCCCTGGGCCAGGTCTTAATTGGTTTAGCAGATCTCACTCCCATTGCCCTCGTGATTGGTTCAGAAGCATGTGCTTCAGCTTGGGCTGGGGTGTCCAAACTTTTCAGTGTGGGCTTGAATCCAAAATTTGTCTTGGCCTTATGGAATCCTTTTTCTGGGTAGGGGAAAGGGTTGCTAAGCTTGCAGAGGCTGCGCTGGATCACTAGGGGCAGCTGTGTGAGACTAAAGGATAAAATGAACACCAAAGGGAGGCAAAATGTGGGCAACAGGCTCACTGGTAAAAATCAGTGAAGCTGAAGTAACCCAACTCCATCCATCACCTATACATTTCTTGAATTTTTTTTTTTTTTTTTTTTTCTGGCAGAACCAGGGGTTGAACTCAGTCTCTTGTGCTTACCAGGCAAGCACTTATTCTACTGAGCTATCTCCCCGGCCCCATTTCTTGAATTTTTTAAGGCCATTGGAGTAGAGGTTTCTGTCACCTACAAGCTAAGACTGACATACGTGCATGCTACACCCTTATTTATATGCCTGTATCTCAAGTTATCAATAATAGTGATAAGGGTTTTTTTTTGTTTGCCTTTTTTTTTGTTAAGGGTAAATGAAAGTCTTTCTTTAACAATAATATATATTTAGGTAGTTGCTCATATTTAACTGCTTGTATTCCTTCTTTTAGGCTGGGAAACTAGCAGAGCAGAGTCACCTAATTATACTTTCAGACCTCTTGAGGAAATGCAATGTTACATGTTAAAACTGAAAAAAACAAAGATATATCTCTACATAACATACATAATTATTAATCTAGAATCTATATTTAATTCTATGACATGACAGTTTCAACTACATGGACAAACAGAAGTAATATTTTATTACTTTCATAACAAAAAATAAACAGTATCACATACTCTCCCTGCTATGGATCTATGAAAATAAGACCCTGTCCTTCTTAGGCATGAAACACTTCCTCACTATCTAGACAGTCCTTGTGACATTTATGTTACGTTCATTTGTCACACAATCTTTTCACTTAACAACGAGATTGTGATTAAACATTATAGCACATTAATTCCCTAGCGAGACAAGTGAGAATATAGTGTGCCTTGCTGTTTTGTCATATTTCCCTCTTTTTATTGTAACTTTTTTTAACATCACCAAATTTGGTGCTTTTTAGCAAGATGATTGACTCCAAAATGAGAAGATTTGTTTGATGGTTAGGTTCCTTATCTTGAATTAGAGACTTTTGCTGAAACTTTGTAAGAGCCTGTTAGTGGCATTATCTCCCCTGGCCTTCATAGGATCTGTTTTTGGTAAAAGGTCCTTTATTCCTATAGTTGTAGGTAAGTTTATAGGAAAATAAAAGAGAACTGTCTACTTTTTAAAAAATGCCTAATGATTTTCTACCTGCTATGTAAACATTACCAAATTTTATTATTTCACCTTGGCATATACCTTTAAAAGGGTTAATTGTGCTTTTGACAAAACAAAGAAAATGAGTTAATCGAAGTGGAAAATAGATAAGGCTGACATTAACAAGTATTCCAAAATATAATTAGCAAGATGATTTGTAAACCCCACGTTTAAACATATTTGTCTTTAACTTCCATGATAGTAGGCCTACATCCCAGGTAGATATGACAAAGGGATGAAATTGTTGATGGGGTGGGGTGGAGGTGGTATGAATAATCAATGAGTATGCTGCACCCCTCTTTCCAGTAAGTTATACAATAGCACAGTAGCAAGGACATTTGTTTAAAATTTGAGCTATTTTCTAACGTTTTTGACCATGCATGTCATCTTAGACCTCTGCCTATTTTGAGGGAGCTGGGTGTGTAGGCCATTGTAATACAAAGAAGGAATTACAAGGGAATTATAAGAAAAAGTCTTGGCAATTTATTCTGTGTTGGTCCAGCAAAGAAGTGAGATTTGTGTGTAACTTTCTCAAAAATGACTTTTAAAACCTTGAATTAAAAATGGAGCCACTGTCACATCGGTGACTGATAAAATTTACTGTCATCATTTAGGGTTTTTTTCTCCCCTGTATTTTATTAAAAGATACTCAAGGTCACTATGTGAACTGGAGTATAAATCTAATTCATGATAAAATGAAATAATTGATATAGGATGATACTATACTTTGATTCAACCTAGATGTTAGACTTTGTATCTCGGCATGTTAAATAATAGTAGATGAGTGTCTCCATTTCTATTAAGATATATGTGTAACATCCTCAAATATAGAGATGATGCTAGTCAAACTTTTAAAAAATTATTTCTTCTCTTTTGCCAAAGATTCATAGCAGAAGTTTAATAGATACTGTGTGTGTAGGGTTATTAAATATTTATTGAACTTACAGTGATATTTGAAATAATATATGTTGCTCAAGCTTAGATTTAGCTCCTTCCTAATAAGAGAGCTTTATCCAACTTGTTCTTAGCATATATTATATTCACACACACACACACACACACACACAGCCCTTCAACTTTACATATCTACAGATAAAATCTTACATATGGCATTTTTTTTACAAGCAGTGTTAGTTTTAACAGTTGTTTTAGAAGTTATTAACAGATAAATTTGACAAATTAAAAATTCAAAAATTTAACTATGGTTAGTGTCAGAATATTTTTAATATATGTGCATTTAAAATAATTATCAAGCACTAAAATCATCTTAAAATATGAAATCTTTTTTTCCATAAATCTGAAATAATGCCAGAAGTTTAGCTCATTTTCTATATTTATAATTAGGTATATTTAAACTTACAAAGTGCTTGGGCATGCTGTATTCTAAAAAACTGCTCATGGACCTTTAACTTGTAATATTTTAAAAAATTTTACACTCAGCTACAAATTCAATAGCGTACTACAGGGTAGAAGAGTAGGAACTTTGGTCCTGAACTCTCCTGTAGCTATCTGACCCTGCTCAAGGCATTCAACCTCTCTTTCCTTGTTTCCCCATGTGTGAAATGCAGACTGTGCTAACCTAGAGGAATGTTTCCAGGATTAAATGAGTTGACAAATATCAACCACTTAGATTCATGTCTGGCATAGGAGAGGCTTAATGAATGTTATTTTTATTGTTTTGCATAATTATTTTAAACTCTCAATGGTTGATTAGAAACAATTCAATTAATTGTATTACTTCATTATGCTTTCAAATCACACCAGGTCACACCAAATATACTGAGTCTCAAGATCTATGTTATTCCATTGAAATGAAAATTTCAGAATATGTGATCAATACTTTTAATAACACTTTCTACTATACTATGTAAAGAAGATAATTAATTAGTGAAAATGAGATTTTCTTTATCCATGTCACTAATATTCCGAGGAATGCAAAATGAAGTATTTTAAATACATATTAGAGAGTATATAAATCTAATATAATAACTTTCTTTTTTATTTCCATGGTGTTTGTGATATTTAATTAGTTAACATATGAAAAGTGCTTGGTGGATTAAAAGCACTACATAAGTGCTAAATCTTCATTGTTAGCAACAAAAGACCAAGTTTGAAAGAACACATCAAGCATATTGTACAAAGGAACTGTATTTTATTGTAACTTTTGTTCTTCACCTTTGTAGAAAACTGACACAAAAGTTTATTCTTTTAAGAGATAAAAACAGAGTTCTACTGAAAGTCTCAGCTCAGTTAACCCAGTGAGAAGTGGTGGAACTCAAACTAAGCCACGTAAAACCAACACCTTTTCTTTCATTATCAGAAAAGGTAAGCAGAGTCCACCCCTAACTACTTAATGCAGGCATGGAAATAAACACTCCTGAAGGTAATGCTGGCTTTGAGCTCTTTGCAGGACGGTGCTATTTGTAGCTTTTGGGATCATGGCTCAATGGCACCTCAGTCCTCCTCACTCGTCAGGCCCTGGGATGGCTGAACAGGTGAAGTGTCTCTACCCTCAGCCTCACTGCAGGCTGGGCAGCCTTCTTGCTTTCCACCATGCCTTCAGAAATAGAAAATGTGGAAGAGCACAGCAAGCTGGAGAGTTTCTGAGCTGCAAATGCCTTAGCAAAGACCTAGTTCAACTTTTGGCCTGACACAAGTAATCACCAAATGGGTAAATTGTATGAATGATGTTGAAATTGAAGAATGCAGAGATATTGGACCCCACATGATCTCTTCTTTCTTAAGAGCTTCCAGTAGACAGTGAAGAAATGTTATGTAGGATTTTCGCTTTTTCAGTTTCATCCAGGGTTAGCTTCTCTGACATTCCACTCTGGAGTCCTATTCTGTGACTCAGTGGCTCTTCTTGTGTTTTTGTTTTTGTTTTTGTGGAGCATATAGAAAGGACAGAAGACATTTCAGATTACTGCTTGGGGAGGGAACAAGGATGCTGATAAATATTTTTCATGACTAGCCAAGCAGAACAAAGAATTATGGTACCCAAAATACCATCAGTGGATGTGGTGAGAAATACTTATGAAGTCTAGTTTTAAACTTTGGTCTCTTTTGATACATAACAAGCAGAAATGTCATTGACCTTCAGAACTCATCATGAATTTCAGCTTCTCTCCTTGGAACTAGTTTTGATTACTGACTAGTAGAGACATGGAAATTGCACATGTAGATGAATTTCCTGGAGATTATTCTCTCAGAGGAGCAAAGGAATTGGGAAGGGTATCGTATCAGAGGAAGGCACAAACTTCCCCTAATGAATGTGGTAACTGTGTGTATCTAAAATGTACCAATAAAATTAATAATAATGAAAATATTTTAAAAAGTGAAAAAAGTGGGAAAGGAAGAACAGGTAGTGGGCACTGTTGGTTGGCTGACCCTTGGCCTTTGCAAACCCCTCCTTCTTTCTGCTCTCTAAAGAGGCTGTGAAAGCTAGCTTCTCTCCTCTCCAACTTTACCCTTTGGTAAGTGATCCTGTGACCAGATTCTAACTAGTCATATGTAAGTAAAAGCCTGTTTGGGGTGAAAATATAGTTTTGGTAAAAGAAATGGCCGGTGTGAACTCACCCTTTCTTCCTGACCCGGTGTGTGTGCGGGGGTGTATAAGGGCCTTGTTCATACATGAGGTGAACATCATGCGCAGGAGGCAGCACTGCATTGCATTCTGGGGCAGGGGAGGAAAACAAAGGGCCTGAGTTCTTGTACATGCTTCAGCCCCTGAACTAATCTTGAGACCTGCTATCCCTGATTTTGTTATATAAATACAGAAACTTTGTTAGTTTGAACTAGGTAGTTAGACCTTTTATTATTTTAGCTGAATATGTTTCTAATAATACAGAAATAAGAGAAAGCTGTAAATTTTAAATATTTATGTATTTAATACAGGGTCTCACTACACAGCTTGAGTTCCTAGTGATCCTCCTATTTTCAGCCTCCCCAGGACTGGGATTACAGGTGTATTCCACCATGCCTGGATTCTGTGGCAGGCTTAGGGCATCTAGGGGTGAAGCCCGTAGAATGTGCTGTGCCTGATGTCAAAGCCTGGTCCAAGCAGGCACTTAGTCCACTGAGCTATCTCGCCAGTGTACCAACAAATATTTATATGCACAATTTTTTGTGTCTACCTCTGCTCTCTTCTCAGAATGTTCTACCATTAAGGATCACCTTACTTTACCCTGAAAAGTAGTTTAAATCTGAAAATGCTCTCAAACTAATTTCAGCATTTAGTTAACAGAGGTAAAAATGCATTTGATATAGTCCCTTGCATAGTAAATTTTGAAAGCAGAGAAAGATGACTTTACCAAATTATTTTGACCTAATCTACACTAGAACCCTTGATATCATTGTTTTGGAAAGCATAACATGTGATTTTGAATTGGAAGAAATTGGAGACGTGGAGGGAGGTATGCACTTATTGCCTCCAATTAGGATAGCCTGAAAAGAAAGATTGCTTTTAATCTGAACATATGACATAAGGCAGATTGTTTGATATCAAAGATACTTGTTTTTTCACTTCAACATATACACTTTTTTTTTGGTACTGGGGTTTGAATTGAAGACCTTGTGCTTTCCAGGCAAGTACTTATGCTGCTGAGCTATCTCCCCAGCCAACATAGAGACTTTTAATTGTTTTCCCACATTTCCTGACCTTTCTTGCTGAAATCACCTATTTTCATATGAAAAACTAATTAGACAAGTAAATGGACAAAAAAAGTCAGTGGAAAAATTTATAATGTGCTTAGTAGGAGGAAGAGTTCTCTGTTCAAGAGTGATTACTCTGGCTTTGGATTCTTCCTCTGCTACTCATAAACATGAACTTGTATCTTTGCTGGTTACCAAGCATCCCTAGGCCTTAATTCTACTATTTGTAAAGTGGGACAGAATTAGTGTCTTACCTCATAATGTCACTGAAGTGACCAAATACAGTAATATACATTATGTGGCTGCAGTAGTGCTTGGCATATGGAATATGCTTAAAAAATACAGCTCTTACGTGTACAGCATTGGATGAGGTCATTACTAATGAAATGGGATATACAAAGAGTGTTGAGACCTTATTCCTGTTTCCTAAGAGTATGGCAGCATAGGGGACAGGATGTGAAGTCAATTATCTAGTTTGTTGAATTTCTCGAAGGGGCAGAATCTGTATAGCTCTCACCGTCACACCTCCAACATGCCTTACTTAGTTCCACCTGTGATTCCAGCCAGGTTTTCCTAAATTTGCTTTACCACTGTGAAGCTAAGAGTGAAGCTATTCTTGGTGATCTCCCAAGACAGTAGGGAGGTGAGCTTTGGACCCAGAGCTTCTGAGTAAGGTGGAATGTGTTACACTTGCAGGTTGAGACTTAGGAAAGAGAGGTAAAAGAGCATATTTTCAATATTGTTCAAAAAGAAATTATTGTAGTTTATTCACTATACTGCATGTCAAAAGCAGAGAAAATTTTAGGGAATACTGAAGAAACAAGAGTAGGAAAAGAACATGTAGTCTGTCGAGGAGTGTTCAGACTCAACAGAGAATTTGCTGGGCTCAAAACTAGGAGAAAACAGGTAATTTAATTTTTAAGTTAACAGAGAATCAGTCAAGACATTTTATATAGATGGTTGGTACTTGTCTTCATTTAATTTTGTAAATGAGGCAGTGTTTCTTTGTCAACAGTGTTTGTAGGTTTATGTAGCTGTGTTGTTAATCTCAGTGTTCTGGATTGCATATACCCCAGAGTGTATGAGGTTCCTGAGCTCAGGTCGCATCATTATGCCCACATACATATGTAAACTGTATGCTGCACTTATTTAACACAACAAAACCTAGTTTCCACAACATCTTTTGTTCCTTGTGCTTTCTACAACATGATATTGTTTGGAAGAGTGTTTTGGCTCTGAACACTACTCTGAAGATACCAATATGCAGTATAACAACCATTGTTGATTTCCTATCATCTTGTTTTGAAATTCTGTATCTTTTTAATGTCTTAAAAATTTATTCTCTTTAAAATAAAGAAATGGGAGAGAAGATAAGAGATTTAAAAATGGTCAAGAATTTGATTTTCTACTGTAGATATAGCTTTTTCTATTTGAAGCATTAGAAAAGCCCCTTTTCAGGGACACAGTGCTTTCATTTGGAGAGAGATATGTAGGGATGTAGACATTCTTTTTTATGTATTTGGTACAGAGTCTCACTACACAGCTTGGACTTACAGTGATCTTGCTGTTTTGGTCTCCCCAGTGCTGGGATTACAGGTTTTGCCACCACACCCCATTTCAGTGGCTGACACAGCGCGCCCAGGGTGGGGCCGACACAGCATGTGGTATCAGGATGGAACCCTGGTTCAGTCCTTGTGCTTGCCAGGCAGGTGCTTAGACCTGTGGAGCTATCTCCCCTGTCCCAATGCAAATGTTCTTAAAGGTAAATGCAAGGCATGTGTAGTATTCAAGTAGCTAGAGTGGAAAATTTTCTCCCCTGTATTTTCTCCTTTCTGAGCCATCACAGGTATGTTTGGGGCTACAGTCAGGTTTTAATGTCTCAGGCTTTAGTAGGGTGGTTAGATCTGAGACAGCTCTCTGTGTGTCCACTATCTCCATCTGTGGGTGGACATTGCCGGGCAGGAGGACAATACTAGGAAGGACAGGTTGATTGATTACTCATGCAGAGATGTCTCTGTGGAACTCTTCTGAAAATCATAAGGGTGTGCTTATTTGTTATTTTATATCTTAATTTACTGTATCTGAGATTAGAGAAGTTAGATGCAGAACAAGGAAAAGTGCTGATGAACAGGTGTACATTGTTACTGGCTGTCCAGAGGATTTACGTCACAATGAATTGAAAAAAAGAGCTTTGAAACCCACTTTTTAAAAATGTTTTGCTGATTTAAAATAAAATTTGAGACTTTTAAAATAATACAACATGTTGAAAATCTGACAAAAAGAAGGCTATTAAGAAGATATAACTTCACATGTTTTTTGTAAGATTCACAAACTATGGTACAGTTGCTGAAATGGTGAATAAGTATAATAAAATCAAAAGAGTAGTTATTCATATTTCTGTTTGATAGGAAAAAATAGAGGTAAGAAACTTTAAAGATGATCAGTAGTTTCTAAATTAGCCACTTATTCTTTGGTGTACTAAATAGCTATATGGTTAAGTATGTGAGAGAAAGAGACAGACAGACAGACACACACACACACAGACACACACACACACAGACACACACACACACACACACAGACACACACACACACAGTAACTTGATTTTAGTTTGATGTTGTATAATGAAGTTACTGGGCCCGCCAAGCAGCTCAACAGATTAAAGAGCCTGAAAGCAGACACAGGGCCTGGGGGTTCAATCCTGGGCCTGCCATGCCAGCCTGCACCGGGGGTGGTTGAGATGGTGATTGAGACTAGGCATGGTGGAACATGTCTGCAGGCCCAGCACTTGAAGGGCTGTAAACAGGAGAATCACTAGAATCCTATCTAGTAGTGAGACCCTGAACACCCTGTAGACCCTTCCCTAAAATACAAAAAAGAAATGAAGATACTTATTTTATTTAAAATTTTAAATAAAATGTATGAAGTCTTATCTCTTTTTTTCAGTGTCAAGAATGAAGTCAATCTCCTCCATGCTAGGCAAGTGTTCTGCCACTGAGCTACTTCCTTAGCCTGTTTATGTCTATGTGTCTGTTCATTCTGTCTGTCTGTCTGTCTCTCTATCATTTCTTCATCCAACTATCTATTTAGTAATCCATCCATCCATCCATCCATCCATCCATCCATCCATCCATCCATCCATCCATCCACTTACTCTGCCAGCCAGCCAGTGAGCCAGTCAGCTACCTACTCATCTACTCAACTATCTATCTATCTATCTATCTATCTATCTATCTATCTATCTATCTATCTATCTATCTGTCTGTCTGTCTGTCTGTCTGTCTGTCTGTCTGTCTGTCTGTCTGTCTGTCTGTCTGTCTGTCTGTCTATCCATTCATCTAGACATACAGAGAATGCTTGTAGTTTTTATTTTCTTTGAGTTGAACTCCTTGTTAATAAAAACGTGATTATGATGCACATCCTGACTCCTCCTACTTAAAATCATTTATATCTAGGTGTGTAGTTAACAGAGAGGCATGAACAATAATTTCCTTGATTTTCAGGAATCAAGAGTCACTGAAATTAGAAAGACATTTATCTCATTGCTCTCACGTCTATAGCTAGTTTTATGATTATTCCCCATGGTTCTCTAGGTACTTTGCTCTGTCTCAGTATGAATTACTTGAGTGATTGGATTTCCTATAAATGGTATAATAAAATATTTTATGATGGAGTGGGAGAAGACTTCTCAGCTTCTGGGCCTTAAATGGTAAGGGACATTTGAGGGTAAGCGAAAATTCCTCCTCTGTTCTTGAGGCTCATGGGCAAAGATGGAAGAAATTCTGATATTAATGCAGAAGGACAAGTGTTAAACATGAACATAGTGTGTTTATTATCTTATTAAATGTTTATATCAGAAAGCAGTTCTTTTAAAGAATGTACTTTTATTTTAAGTAGTTACCCATTCCCATTTTTTTTTATAACTATAGATAGGCTTAATCACTGTAATATAGGCATAAGATGTGACACTAAAATATTTCACACACAGGTCACTTTCAGATGCTTTACTATTTAAATCAATTTTAAGGATGATTTTTCACCTACATTGATGGTAAAAAGTCATCTTTAAAATTGATATAAATAGTGAAGCATCTGAACCACAGAGTCTTCCTAGTTCTTATAGTTTTGTGACTGGGGAGCATTGGGCTGTCTTCATACCTTCCCTCTACTTCTATGTGCTTGCTTCGGCAGCACATATACCTTCCCTCTACTTCTAGAGTCATCTCATGCACAAACAATGCTAGAAGATGTTGTTTATCAGGTTAGGATTGGACATCTGGGAGCAGAACAGATGTCAGGTACATTTTGTTGGGAATGGAATGAGACCAAAATTTATGACAACAAATAACTGATAGGCAAATGGAGACTAAAAAAGAATAGAATAAAGTAAAGTAAATCCCCCTTGAATCCATACAAGGGGGATTTGTGGTAGGAATTTTTGCAGATAACAAAATCCATGATGCTCAAGTCTCTCATATAAAATGTTATAATAGTGATACACAATTTATGCACATCATCCCATATGCTTTAAATCATTTACAGATTATTTATATTACCTAGTGCAATGTAAATGCTATGTAAATAACTGTTGTGCTGTATTGTTTAGAGAATAATGACAAAACATTACACATGTTAAGTATCAATACAATTTTTTTTTCAGAATATTTTCAACCCATGGTGTCTCCATGGATAAAAAACCAACAGATATGGAGCAGAGATGTTTGTCTGTCTGTCTATCTATCTATCTATCTACATCTAAATATGTCCTAGGGAAGGAAAAGAAAAATATCATTGTGAAATCAAGGAAGATTTCTTTGAGTCAGCTTATTTACAAAAAAACTAGATGCAGTGAGACCTGGATTTAAAAAAAAGAAAGTCCATGTAAAGTTTTCATTATTGGGAAGACTATGAATAAAGGGAAAGTAATGTTTAAAAAATAGAAAAATCGTTTAAAAATACATACATCTAAAGTGCCCTGTGATAAAGGACACAGCCAGCAACAAAGAGAGCATATGTGCTCAGGAAAACTATCCTCTCAACAGGCAAGAGACAAAAGCTTGCTGGCGAGTGATTGAAGCAGGAAGACATGAGGAGGCAGAATGACAAAGGCATTTGTGTCCAACTGACTCCACAAGCCAACTGGCCTCCCTGTCAAGTGGAGTAGCGAGAGAGAAAAGAGCCATTAAGGATTCCATTCTCTCGCCTAGACCTTATGTTTTTGTCCTGAATGGAGAAAGAAAAAGCAATTCAATAGCTCACAATAACAAATGAACAAACAGACCGTAGAAAGGATGATGACTTCTTAACAACTCTATGATGAATCAGCCTCTCTACTCTGACCTCCACCAATGAATAGGAGAATTATATCTGTTCTGCTTTTGTTCTTAGTTTCAACAATTGGTAAGCCATTGGATGCCATACAGTAAGTAATTTATGATAGGATGCAGCCACCATGAGAATGTCATATTTTGAGATATATGCAAATGTTTGGATCCAAATGACTTTCATGATAATTTTTTTCTCTTTAACTATGAGGATTATCATTTCAAGGGATTCCACATCTTGAAAAGGGTTAACAACATAGTGTTTTGAAACCAGATCTAGTCTGTTTTTCAAGCTGTGCTGTATTTAGAGATATATTTAGTTCTGCAGATGTCTTGAGTCTGTCATTGGAATTGGACTTTCCCATCAAAACCAGACACTGCTTCTTGAGGAGCCAGAATAGTGTGCGCAATGCAGTTTGGTAGGACCATTTTTACTTTTCTTTTCATTATCAAGCAGCATGACAGCAAAAGAGATGATACAGCTTTTATTTTTATTTTTATTTTTGTCTGACTTCAACAAGCCATCTCCTATTGGCTGTACAATGCAAGTCATAGGCATTTGTATTGGTTAGGTTTCCTGTCACTGGCACACAATATCTGACATACACTGCATAAAGGAGGAGAGATGTATTTTGCCTCACAGTTTCAGTGGATTCAGCCCACTGTTGGTGGACTCCAAGGTAGAGTATAAGGTGAAAGAGTCTGGAGGAGGAAAGTTGCTCCAGTGGTGATTAACTGGAAGTGGACAGAGAGAGGGGAGGAGCCAGGGGTGGGAGTACACTCTTTCCAGTCACCCTGTGACCTGCTGCTTCCAGTGAGGCTCTCCCACCAAATGTGAGTCTTGTGGGAATGGTTTAGATCTGAACTACAACAGGTTTTTAGTTGAACATTTCTTTTAATAAGAGAAGTCTTTGCAAGTTCTGTAATTCATTCTCAAAACTTTAGAAAGGAGTGTAGATAGGAATTTTAAAAACAAACAGAAGATTTATTTATATTCTCCCCAAAAAGAGGTATTGTTAATGGGGTAGGGAAGGGAAGGTGTTGTAAAAGAGAAAAGTATTAAAATGGTTCAAGATACTATAATGATCCTCTAACTAGTCAAAGAATGGTACCCTCTCAAGACCTGAGGAACTGTGGATTTTTATCTCAGATTGGAAGAACAAAAGCAAGGCCTTTTTTAAAAAAATATTTTTTGAAATCAGGAACTGAAGTTTGAAATGCTCCAGAAATTACTGACTGTGGCAAAAAGTCTAGCATGTGTCCCATTTGATTGAATAGATGAAAAAAACAACATTCAGGATAAAATGGCTTTCTAGTGCTATTGTGTTATTTTGTCTAATTACCCCCCCAAAGGTGTGATTTACATAATAAAGTTAGCAAAAAAAAAAAAATTCCAGGCCTAATTATCACTTTCAAAATAGAATCTGGAAATCAGCCATTGGTAACTGAAGATTACAGATTGCTTTTTAAAAAAGCAGATCTTGAGTTCAGCTCAGATATTACCCTTAAAACTGAATTGCATTATTTTGCTACATCAAATAAACGCCTTTTTGGCCTCAAGGAAAGCAGCCCCCAAGCTAATTCATAGCTCAAGTGCTGTCAATTCAGCTTATATGAAAGCTTTAGCTTTTTTAGTTAAAAAGATAAAAGAAAGTTGTGCCTATATTGTTTCAAATGTTAATTTGCTCATGTGGCTTTCAACAGTCTTTTCCTTTTGGTAAAAAACAAGACAGTGAACCCAAAAATGTGTTCTTTTTCTTTCATCTGTGCTGCATTACAGAGACAACAGAGGTAAATAAGAGTGCAGGTTCTGGTCTCAACTGCCTGTGCCCCTCAGTTGTCAGCCCTCTGGCAAGGTTAAGCTACTTTGGGTCTCAGTTCTCTCACCTGTGAGAAGGAATGCAGGTTGAGCACCCTTAATTGGAGAAAGCAAAATTGGAAAATTCAAAAAATCTGAATTATTTGAGCACTAATGTGCTGTCATGCCTGAGTTGAAGTGATGAATCTTGGTCAAAATGCAAGTGTGCTAAAACTTTGTATGCAGTTATCTTCAGGCTATGTGTATAAGGTATACATGAAACATTAATTTAGCTTCATCTTTAAACTTGAGTATTCTCAAGATATTTCATTAAGCATATGCAGATATCCCAAAAATATGAAAACACAAAAGTCTGAAACCTTTTTAGTCCCAAGTGTTTTAGATAAGAGATACTCAATCTATAATAATAAGACTTCTGGTATGAGGATTAAATGTGTCAATACATACAGAGCATGGAGCTTTTCTTCGATTTTCTTTCAAAGTTAACTAGATAAGACTTACAGATTAAAGCTTTTATGTTCAACTTTAAGCAGATTTTTCTAAAATATTTTCAGTATTTCTGAAATATTTAGGTGATAAGACATCACGTATTTTTGTGCAATTTGATTAGAAAATATTTCTTGAATTCCTACAGAAGACCAGATAACTCTGCTAATGTCCATGAATAAAGAAGTAGTAATGACTCATTACTTCATGTAAGTAAGTATTCAACACTGATCCTACTGTACAAGAACTTAATTTCATTGTCATCAAAAACCACTGAGAATCCCACATGAGTAAGAAACAAACTTTCTGTTGAATTGTTGAAGTTTGGGGTTGTTTTCTGTAGCAACATTAGTTACCTACCTTTATTAATGAAATTGTTTCTGAATCTCAAGTAGACTGAGAATATAAGATTTAGAATGAGATAGGTTCTGGTGATGTTGGAGGATCTGAAGAAGTCTTGTCTGAAGATCACAGTGGATAAAATTCCTTTCCTCACATTTGAAATTTTATTGAACTCCAGATGCATAGAAAGATTCCATATCAGATATCAGGGATAAGAAGAATGAGTAGAATTCTGTCCTCGAGGAAGAGATAGACTATCAGCAGCAGGAGTGATAACATAGCTGGCATTTAGTGAGAGATTATCATCCACCTTGATTATTACTTTTTTAAGAAATCCTCATAAAAATTCTTCTAAATGCATACTTATTTCTATGGGCCATTTTAAAGATGAGGGAAATGAGGCCTAATCAAATCGAAGCTTGTATTTGCAATTTATTTGTGTGTTGCTATTACAAAAGCCACACAAATAAGGGATTCAAATCTATTGGAAATCAATAATGTCTATAGTATGCTGAGCATTGTTGGATGATTTGCAGTTTTCTGTACTTATGCCAAGTAATATTACCTCAATGATATGCATAATTATCCTCAGTTACAGAAAAGAAATATAAGGCTTGGAGAGGTGAGATGATATCCCCTAGGTCACTCAGTTTGCAGGCTTAGAGGACAGTATTTTAATCTGTGTTTTCCTGACCTCAAAACAAAAGTTCTCTCTGCCACATCAAGTGGTTTGTGCAAGATGAGAGAAGGAGAAAGATCTGTAAGAGACAAGGCCACATCATACTAAACCTCATTCATGCTAAGCAGCCATCAAAAGCTTTTACAAGTAAAACAGCATCAGATCTGTGTTTTAGAAAGAGTGATCTGGTGGAATTCAAGAAGAATGATTCTATCTGAAAAAGTTCTGCACATTATAACTATTATCCTGTTTTCTTCATTGACCTTGGACTTTTAGACTTTGTCCCTTGAAGCCTTGGATTCTACGCTTTCTCTGGAGTGAGATGACAATCTCCTGTCCTGTCCAGTCCTGAGTCTAGGTTTCATGAGAGTGACTACTCAGACTACACATTTTACTGTGCGCATTTAATCCATATTTATACTTTCCTCCTGGATTTATGCCATGGTATTGCCACTTAAATTTGACTATGGGTGCTGTTCTCCAATCAGCGTGTTAATAGATGTACCCGCTGTGTGCCATTATCGTATCATAAGGTGGGACATGTATTTTTTTTTTTTTTTTTGTCTTTTTGAGACAGGGTCTCACTATGCAGCTCAGGCTGTCCTTAAGCTCACTTTGTAGCTCAGGCTGGTCTCGAACTCACAACAATCCTCCTGCCTCAGCCTCCCGAGTGCTGGGATTACAGGTGTGCGCTACCACGCCCGGCTGGGTGGGACATGTATTGACCGGATGGGCTTATCAATGCCATACTGTTTACCTAGTAGGATAGTCTACAATTGAAAGCTAGGACTATAGACAAAAATTGCCTGGGAAAGAATCCTGCCAAGCTACTTGTTAGCTGTTAAGCACTTGGCTCAAGGTCATTTAGCTGCAAACATGATTGGAACACGGTGAGGCATTTGCTGCATTAGAGCTACATACACAGAAAATGCAACAGGAATCATTGTGGCTGAACACTTACAGCACAGAAGTATGCTCGGCCTTGTGCTGTGTGCTTCACATATTCCACTGCTTTCAGTAAGAACATGGAAGGCCTTGTATAACTACATGTTTCAGGTGTATGTACCCTGAGGCATAACTAAAGACAGGTATTATTTTTCAAGTTTGATCTCCTTGTATATTATTTTGCCCATCTTGATAAGAATAACAGCAGTAGAAATCTCTTGCGATTGTTATGAGGAGTATGTGAGTTTATCCATTACTATGTGCTTAGCCTGTAGAAAGCTCTCGGTCAGTCTGACGTGTGACCTGATGAATCCATGAACAAATCAAAACAAAGTTTGTGGTCTTTGGGACCAAATGACAAGACATTAAATAACCACGTTCATGTAGAAAATAAATAAGTAAATCCAGCAGGGAGAAAACAGAACCATTTTCCCTCAACTGGTTTATTGGATTTAAAGTAGAGCAAGCTGACTAGCTGCAAAGATTGTGCTGTATCTATGACCACAAGCACAGAAATAGCACCAGTTTTTAAACATCCCTGATAATTTATTGAAAAATCTTATAAAAATGAATACTTTAAGCAATTATGTGTTCACTGATTAAACCACAGAAATGAAACTTTAATGAAAGAAAATCAGCTTAACTCTTAAGTATACCAATCTAGTGGAATTCGAGTCAGAAAAAGCTAAATTTATATTCTATGAAACTGAAAAATAAGCAGATGAAATTGCCTGTAAATATCAATTGGGTATCATTTTGATTTCTTAACCAGTTTTATATATGTAAATAACATCCATTTGCATAAAGAGAGTTTTAGATGAAAAATGCAACCTTATCAAGAAAAATTTACAGGAAAATAATCTGTAGAATGCAAAAGGGACACTGCTTATCAAATCAGACTCAGATGAACACATGAGTGCCCTGAACTCTCAAAAGATGCTCATCTAATTAAATATTAGAAGAATATTCAAATTTCTCTCTGTTAAACATGAAAATGATCCTTGACAAGTTTGAGTGGCCATGGCGCTCTATCTTCCTATGCTGGGGTGTTGCCCAGTGTGGGCTGTGTTTAAAAATGGCCTTTTTGCTCTACATTTTATTGGTTCAAAGATATCATGTCATTCAACATTTACTCTGCTTGTGAGTATTCCATAGCTATTCAGCAAATGACAATACTGGGAAATTTGATTTTTGAAATTCAACTGGGCTGAGTATGGAGGTGTATGCCTGCAATTCTTAGGAGGCTGAGGCAGGAGGATTGTTGCCTGTCATGGGCCACAGTTTGAGTTCTAGACCAGACTGAACTGCAAAAAGTGAAACCCTGTCTCAAAAAACAAACAAACAAAAACATCCAAGAACAAAGAAAGAAATTCATTGGATGCTTAGTCAAAGAGGAAATTTCAGAGATGAATTTCAAACTATATTTTATAACTACTGAGGGCAGTTTAGGTTAATTTTTCTATTTTAAATTATGATCTTTATTTTGTACTGCTTTTATGCATGCTACTGTTCTTCAAATATTGCTTAGCTACAAATTTGGGGGAAGATCAACCCCAGAATTTTGAAACTAAATGCCTGCATATAAGTTAGAGACAGTGTAAGGAAGATGTTGATCTGGTATTACTAAAAAATACTAAGGAAAAAAAAAATAAAAGGATTCAGGAGCTCCATTAATGAGAAATGCATATGTATATTATATATACATATATATATAATATATATATATATATATATATATATATATATATATATATATATATATATGAATATATCTGCCACATGTACATGCTGTATATGAGTATATACTCAAGATACAAACTAGGGAAGTTTTGCATAGTTTGATATTTTTTTAGTGGCATCGATAGTCCCTTTGTCCCCCTGCGCCCACACACAGTGTCTAGGTGAGCGCTAGTCTCGCACTGCTCCCTTTTGAAGGCCGGGCTCAGCCATCCAGGCCCCTGTGACAGTCTTCACAGGCAGTTTAGCACGCCGTTAGGAGAGAGTGGTGCGAGTGCTGTCTTTAGTGAGTTTTGCCTGCCCCGTTACCTTGGCTTCCGCATTCTCAGGATTCTCTCAGACACTCAAGTAATGATGTTACTTGCTGAATGCAGTGTTAGCACAGCCATTTGCCTTGTTCTGGTGGTGCTACTTCTGGAATCACAGCTAGGTCTCTTTCATTCTTCTTGCTCTTGTTGACTTCCTCGTGGCTTCTTTCTGCTGTCTTCCCCACTGTTGCCTCCACCTTCGCGTTTGCCATCATATCGGTGCTCACATCTCTTCCAACAACCAGTGGATGCCTTTCTTATTCTGATTCTGGAAAGCAAATACTCAAAATTAAAAACCTCTCTCTAGAGCCATGTACTTGAGTCCTATAAATTCCTCATTCCCTTCTAGAATCTGCTGGGACTGAGAAAAAAAAATCCAAGCTGAATAAGGCCACCAACAATTCTCTGTGCACCGGTGGAATGAATACGTGTAGAACCCCAGCAAAAATCTCCCTTCCTTGGCAGATCATTGCAATTCTGTCCATGAGCTCATGGCTCTTGTCTTCCAACTCTCATGCTTAGAAGTGTTTCTGCTACAGGCTTGATCCTTGGGCTTGACTTTGGGCTATCTGGTGCAAGAGTAGGACTTTGATTACCCTGTGGCCATATCCACATGCTATCTTTGTTTATTTTTCTTCTAGATGCTACTATTCTCAGAGCTGAGGCAGTTGAATCCAAAGGGTTCCTGTTTCACTGTTCTCATTCCCTATTGAGGATACTTCAGATCAAATATGATGGAGTAGAAATTAGCAGTGAGAAACCAGACATTGTAATTTACATGTTCTGGATGGAGAGCTAGATCTGCTGGTGGCAGAAACATAAATGACTCCAAGAAAATTTAAAGTCACAACACTCACCACTGTTTTGTCTATTGTGCTTTAAGCAAATTTTTAGCAGCTGGGAAATCTTTCCTTCACCAATCAAACCTAGAATATGGGGCCATTCTCCCAATGCATATTAATATTGTCTCAGGGGCCTGCTTTTTCCTATGCAGGAAAACATTGGGCTACACAAACAGTGGGCGCTCAAGAAGTCAAGAGGGGTTTCTGCAGGGCCACTAGGATATTTGAAGTAAGACACTGCCCACAGAAAATCTCTTCCTATTTGAGCTCTCAACCTTAGAACATCTGATGTCTGTTTGGGATCCAGGGCAGCCGTAGTGGTAAGAAGTGTTCCATTATTCACTCCAACAGCAGCTCCAGGCCAGGTTGAGGGGAGATAGAAGTGGCAAAGGGATTGCTCATACACCATCTGTCTACTTGGAAGTCTTGCTGTCAGCAGGACTGCAGTGTCAACAATTCTCCATCTTTGTATACGGATACAGAAACAGTTGCTTGTACATTTATTAATTTAAATTCTACAACATTTGTGAGCAAATATTCAGCAAGTACCTACTATGTACACATTGTTGGGCTGGGAGACGAGAGCTATGAGCTTGCTTTCCAAAATGCTTACTGCTTTGTATGGGGAGGGGGCAGAGAAATAGAGATCATATAAAATAGTAACAAAAAGAGACATGACAGGTGATGGAGTGGGAAGCCGAAAATGGAAATAGCCAGCACAAGTCTCCAGTTTTGAGATTAGTGTTCCAGTATATGCAGCTTTTATTTCTTTTACAAAAGGAAGAATAAAAATTCTGTGATCTTTTTTTATAAGACTATTAAGCTAAACTACTTCCAACAACTTAGAGAAATTTGGTTATTCATGAGAATAACACCTTTTTCTAAAAGAAATAAAGTTAATTTTCTACTCTTCTGCAAAGGAGGTCATTAATTATACATTTTAGATTTCATCAATTTCAGTGAGATGAAACTAACATTTTAACTAGATGTCAAAGAAGACATAAGATATTAAGTTAAATACACTGGATGACAATAAATGGTTATTAAAAACATAACTCTGTTATTCTCATAATTCTCTCACTTGGGTGTTTCGTGAAAGCATGAGTTTCACATTTAGGCAGACAAATCAATGTATAGCAATCCTGTGAGCTTTAAACAAAGCTTCTAAACCACTGAGTCATTTCCAAATTAAGGGCAGATGGATTTTTTTTTTTTTCTCTAAGTACTTAAAAAACCCCAAACCCAACAAAATCTCTAACATCCTCATTAGTTTCCATCTATCTGCACAAGAGTCAGCGTGCCTCTTTCTCTGCTCTCACTAGGAGCTTGCTACTTTTGAGGTAGGTACTTGTCTTGAAAAAGTTTAACACATATGATCCTCTTTGGAGGGTTCTCACTGCCAAAAAATAATAGGGAAAGAAGGGAGGAAAAGCTAAAAGCATGGGTTGTTTGGCTTGCCTGGTGAGTTTTCCCAGGTTGCTGTTCTGTGTTCATCTACTGTTTTTTAAAAATTACCCTGTATTTGGACAGCTCCCTATGAAGAGAAGCAGGAGAAGTCACACCATGCTCTCTCCAGTGCTCCCAGGGGTAGCTAGAGCCAGCTTTCATTTTTCACACTCTCTTCTGCTCATTTGGCCCAGATTCACAATTGGAGAAACTTTTATTTTTCAAATTCTTTTCTCTTAAGGAATCCAGTGAAAAAGTATTAGTCAATTTGAATTGTTTTTATAATTCAGATGGTGATAGCATTCACTTACTAATGAAATTTAAGTTTATGGCTTTCTAGAATGTAAATTTGGGATCCAAAAATTGTATTTAAGCCATTTTAATTTCATGCATAGAATGAATTGGAATAGTTCAGATGCTTGCATGATGAACGATTGACCCAAGAGCTGTCATCAGTCTGACTTTGTTTTCTCTCCTTGTATCTACTCTGTAAGTTCAAGCAAAAGAGTGAGGACCTAGAAGGTATGTCAGGAGACCCACCCCATGAAAATAAAGATAATAAATCAGACATCTTTGATTTTGTACTTGCATGGAATGTTCAAGTCATTCACCCAAATTTTCCGTAATTTTGTATGCCATTATTTTTGTATTTGTTCTATCCCTGCTTAATTTTGAGTTCTTCAAGAAGCATGGCTAATGTCTTTTGGTTCCCATTTCTCCATACAGAATCTATTCTAACATTCACACACATAATGGCTATTTAATAGATAATTTAACAGACTGACGTTTTCCAAATTACTGATTGAAATTTATTCTTATGTTTTATCTTTTTTTCTTCATGTTCTTCTGTGAAAAATTGTTTACGTTAATCTTCAGTATGCACATAAGGAAAAGAGATGATTAGAGTTTGCATAAATTTGAAATAACAATGAAGTAGGTAAAAGTGGTTATCTACTAATAATAACTATTATTTATTTTTACATTTCCAACTATTATCAACTAGATTTTCCTCTTAGTGGCTTTATATAAGACCTATAACACTAAACTCATCTTTTAAAAATGCTTATTTAGAGCTTTGCCCTCTCTTTTCAATGTGATACACAGGCACTAAACCACTAGATTTTTGTTGAATGTTCTCAAAGCTAAGGAGAGCAATTCTTTCCCCTTCACAATTCCCAACATGTAGGGCAAGAAAAGACCCTTGTTTATTCTTTAAGAATAAGAGGTTGTTTTTTTTTTTAGCAATAATAGTTTTTAGATTTTGGAAAGTTTCCCTTTTTTCCCCTTTTTCATTCTGTCATCATTTTTGCTTTATTAGAAAACAAGTACCCATCTGTTTTTATATGAAAAGAAAATGTTTCTTAATTATATTTATATGCAAGTCAATAATTCCAAGCAACATGGTTAGTCTGAGGCAAGAAATAAATGATTTCAAGAAATTACTTATAGGCAGGCCAGATAGCTCAGTAGACTAAAGCGCCAGCTTAAGCAGAGTGAAGCGACTAGGGTTTGATCCCTGGCATGCTGTGCTGGCCCTACCCCAGGCATGTATGGAGACAGCAACTGAGACTGGGTGTGGTGGTATGCGCCTGTAATCCCAGCACTTGGGAGGCTGAAAACAGGAGGATCACTACCACTCTGATCTGTGTAGTGAGACCCTGTATACCCTGTACTAAATACATAAAAAAAAGAAAGAAATTGCTTATAAAGGCCACTGCCTTCAAGGCTTTAGCTCTTCTTATCTTCTTAAATTTTGGAGGTAAAATTCTTGATTTCCTATTTATTAATTTTTACTGTAATTATTGCTAAAAAAAGGTCAGTAGGCAAAAAATGAATCATTGTACAAAAAAAGAAAATCTGTATCTGTTACCTAAACTATGATTTATTTGCAGTCAAAGAAACTGGTATTTGATATTCCATTTGGCTATATCCTCACGGGAAAACACTATGTATAGAGATTATGACTGATTAGCTGAATCAGAGAAAAAAGTTCAACTTTTCAACTTGAAATAAATGTTTACACCTAAGTATATTGCAATATGAAATCTATAAATATTGATTCAAATATATAAAACAATTAAGATGATTCCACTTGTGCATTGGCTGTCTTAGCTCAACTGTGTTAGATGGTCCCTGTTGATTTCTTCACTGGAACCAGTTATTTGTAGTGTATGTAGCTATTTAAATGAGCAGAATCATAACATTTCTGAGAAAGTATTCAGCTGAGACAATTTTGGAATGAAGATAAATTCTTTTTTCCTTTTAGTATTAGCGAAAAATTTAAACAATGAATTTCAAATGGAAAACTGTGTGCTGATTGAGAATGCTTTTGCTCTTTGAACTAAAAACCACTTTACATTAATAGAACTGTGAAATTTAGTTATGATATATTTTCATATATGTCTAGGATAGTAAGCAGTGATAATCTAACACCAAAGCATATTTAATAAATATGTGTCCTGTATGTATGAGGGACTGTGCTTGGTTCTGGAGACAGTTTTTTTTTTTTGTTTGTTTGTTTTGTTTTGTATGAAAGTTAAGGGTCCTGAACCTGGAGAAATAATGTAGCATTTGAGTTTGGTGTGAAGTTTTGGAACTTAATCCTTGCTTAGTATGTGTTCTTCTAGTGACTAATAGATGTCTTGGATAGAGTAAGAGGTGTTCTAGAAATGAATAAGGGTGATTTACTCTCAGTTAAGGAAGTCCTAGATGCTTAGAATCTCAATTAAGGGAGAACAGAAGAGGCATT
The DNA here is from genome assembly GCA_004027165.1 of Ctenomys sociabilis. Taxonomy (NCBI): domain Eukaryota; kingdom Metazoa; phylum Chordata; class Mammalia; order Rodentia; family Ctenomyidae; genus Ctenomys; species Ctenomys sociabilis. Next base: position 34,141 of record PVKA01011774.1, on the reverse strand, counting down.
TCACTAGGAGAAAAGCAAAGGGGTCCACCACATATAGCTAGCAATCTTTTTCTTTGTTGTATTTAGGACAGGGTATACAAGGTCTACAGGGTCTCACTGCATAGATCAGACCCATAGTGATCCTTCTGTTTATAGCCTCTCAAGTGCTGGGATTACAGATGAGCATAACCACACCCAGTCTCCATCACTGGCTCAGCGTGCCCTGGGGGCAGGGCTAGCGCCGCAGGCCTGGAAATTGAACTCCTGTCCCCTGTGCCTGCCTAAGCAGGCACTTTAATCCATTGAGCTATTCGGTCAGCCCTATAGCTAGCAGTCTTAAGGAGATTTTTTTTCCTATGTGTTTGTTTTAACCTTCAGTTGGTGTTCAGGAATGGAAACCAATATCCAGCTATAAATAGCACCGTACATGATTGTGAAAACTTGGTCTCTTTAGTATGCTAACATGACTTGGAAACCCAGAAAGACAAGTAGTTATTAGTGGCAAATGGTATGGTTGAGACCAGTATGTAATTTAGAAATAACATATGTGTTTATTGTCTTATTTGTGGATTAATAGTTACATATGAATATTAAGTTTCTGTCTTCAAGAAACCTATACTTACTTACAGAGGACCAAGTTTAACTAGACTAAAAAACTAAACCAAATTAACAAATTCACACTTTTTCTCCAAAACACATGGTGAACTAAACAACCAAAGGATCAAAGTTCTGTGTTATGAAAGTGTGTTTGCTTTTCACACCAGGAAGCCAAGTTTACCAGCACTTGAGGAATTCAAACAGAAACTTTGTTTACTAGCTGGAGGCATGGTAAAAGTCATAATTAAACATATACCTAGGGATTAAGAAAATCAGAACAGACAAAATGTGTTTACTTATGCTTGTAGTGATTTTTTGACTATTATAAGAACTTCCACATTTTGTTTATGAGTTGGTTAGTGTTTTTAGGTGCAAACCACAGAATCTGCTCTGGATGGTTTAAAGAGAACAAAAATTTATTGAAGATATTGTCAGTAGTCCAGAGGATCTCTATAAAGGTTATTGGACCAGTTTGGAATACAACACATTCTCCATCAATAGAGCTTAGAGTTCTGTCTCACCACTAGCAGGACTGTTGCCACATCCCACTAATTGTACTGAATCTCATGTGCCAGAAGTTGGTTACAGACACCGCTTGAAAAATTAGATATCTCCATGAGCATATCTGCCAGATCAGTCTACTTACACATGGCCACTGATTTTTGTTGCTACTTTCAGCATGTTTTATGTGTCTGAATCTTCTATAGGTGTCTCTGCATGGTACAACAAAAGTTAGCTTACATTGTAGCTGCAAGAGAGTATGGAAAGAGTGATGTCTCTTGTTCTGGTTTTATTTTACTTAATTTTACTTTGACAAGACTGGACTCCCAATGTGAGCATCTATCAAAATATTAGGATATTTTAAAGATATTAGGCAGCTATAAGTTGTAAAGTTCCAAAGGCTATGGCTAAGGAACTTCAGTGAAGAAATATTTGTTTTGAGACAACTAAAAATTAAAACAAATGACACATTAACATATATGCTGATTGAAAGTAGGAAAGTAAGAATTTCTTGAATCTTGATGAGTAGGATGTAGTCAAATTATGACTTTGTCGCCAAACTCAAACTTCTTAGAGACAGACTTGAAAGACATAGTATTTATGAAGAAAGTGATACAAATGTGTCATACAACTGGACATAAAAGAAGAAATGAAAAACTGCTTTCATTTGTGAAACACAGTTTCACTAGAAACATGACAGTGATTTAAACCTTAATTGGTATATGAATGATACTAATCATATCTAAAGTGACATTTTTGGAGGTAACTTGACTAAATAATACTAATTTTGGTTTATAAGTATGGTTTATATTGTAGCTGCAAGAGAGTATTCTGAAAAATGTCAATGAATATAATAATCAATAAAATGCTGGAAAAGAAAAATGAGTTATGTTGTTCTTCTAACACAGGAATAGACAGGAGGATGAGATACAGTAGAGTCTTAAATGAGACTCATGTTAATTAGGGATTCAAATATATGATAAAGGAAGCAATACAGGAAGTTAGGTCAGAAGATAAACAGGGTAAAGAAAACTGGCTAGTCATTCTGGGAAAAGGAGCTAGATACTGGCTTCTCGATGCCTACATAAATTCAACATGGGTAAATATTTATTATATGAAGCATAACCATAGAATTATAAGCAAACAAAAAAAGCTAGTATTATATACTGTTATGCTAGATAAAGCATTTTTCTATTGTGGCATGTACTCTTCTGTTTCTCTTATACTCTTAAAGAAAAATATTGAAGTGTTTATAAAAGTTAAAAAGTTAAGTATAGTAAAATTATTTTTTAAAAATCCTGAAGGATCTAAAGCAGAATGGGAAAAACATTTGAAATGAATATTTGAGAATGTGTCTAAAAAATAAAATCAAGTAATAGTAAACTCCCAAATTTAAGCAGAGGAGTTCCATCTTTTTATACTCATGTTACATAAACAGACTGATAATCTGTGTCCCTTTTGTAATTTAGCCCCTTTATAAAATTTTCACGTGTGTTTTATTTTCACGTGTGTTGGTATTTAGCCAACATATGTTAAAAATATTAAAATATTTAATTAACTCATTTGGCAAGGTTTTTTTAAAAATTCAGTGAAACATATTTCTTAAAAGAAAAAAAAGAATTTGTTGTCCACTGTAGGACATTGAGTATTGTGTTCTGACTATACTTTCCTTGGGAAATAATTTTAGATATCTTTCATTTCTGTAAAAAATGCTGAAAAGTTTGCTGGTATTATGCAGACTCTTCTAGCTTCTTTTGTTTTCTTGAATCTGAGGAAGAAAAGTCAGGCTTTTAAAGGGGAGTATTGCATTCTCTTCAGATTGTTATTCTAAATCTGACTTGATAGCAGAATCCAAAGTACATCATATCCCAGATAAAACTAGCTGCTTGCCAGACTGCTCTGTTACAATTGAACTGTAAATGGCTCACATCAGCACAGTCTGTCAACTTTATATAAACCCCCACTTTATGTAACTTGATTATAGATCCCCTGAAAACTGCTCTGTTACCTGCAGCTTGCAGACTGATTTTCTTGACGTTGTCACCAGACATGAGTGAGAAAAGCAGCAGACACTGGTGCTGGGCACAGAGGTGAGGGTAACAGGCTGCTTGTGCCTTGTTTCATTTTTAAGGGTGCCTATACCCTCACATGCAAAGGAGAGCAGGCAAGTGAAGACCTGTTGTCCCTCTTTTCTCTCTGAGCCACTAATCCTGGATCTCTGACCTTATCACATCCAGAGATGTTTTCAGATTGGCTGGTTTTGACCACAAGCACAAAGTATTCTGTGAGAAGAGTGTGTTCTCCTCTTTGCTCTCCATTTCTCTTTGCTCACATCATTTTCTCTGGTATGTGTTCAGGCTGACTGGATGCAGTGGAGAATTCTGGAAAGTTTAGGGGAGGTTACTATGTACTTATACCTTTCTTGTTTGCTAGCCCAGAATGAAGCACTAGGAAGACCAAGACAAATAATAGAAGATTCCTACATGGTGCAATGAGAGCTGGGTGGGAGACACCAACTGAGACTAGAGTTTCACCATGATGAGTGCTAAGCTAAGACTCCTGGTTGGTAAGAAAACATAAAAGAAAGATGCTTAGTCAATCCTGGAGTCCAGGAAAGCCTTCCCAAAGAGATAAAAAATGAGGAAAGTATTGAAAGTTGAGATAGAACTGCTAGAATGAAAATAGAAACTCATGAAAGAAAAAAGAAGAGCTTGAGAAATGTCATAGACATGTGAAGCAGCATGGGGATGTGGACAGAAAAACTCCCCCAAATGACAGTTGTTTCAGGGAAATATTTCAGTCAAGCAGTAGTGGGGAAAGAGGCTGAAGAGAGAAGCAAGAGTTAGGTGGAGAAGAACTTAGATGCTCCATGTTGACTGCTGCTGGAGGCAATGCTAAATCCTTCATTCCTTGCTTCCTTTCCTAGTCTTACCCAGTTTGTAGACACCATCACATCTAATCCATGCTAGCCATGCTTTCACCTTGATCACCTCAGCAGCTCCACAAGTAGCCCTACAATATTCCCTTTTGCTTTTATTTCTATGCCTCTGGCATACTTTCTGCACATAAGTAGGTTATTTCTTCTAAGACATAAAATAGTGATGGCTTTCCCCATGTACCAGCTTGCAATGGCTTCTTCACATTTAGAATAATTGCCAAGGCCTGAAAGCTAAGGCCTCATAAGACTTTGGTCCCTGTATTCCTCTCTCCTTGTCCTGAATAATGCTGTCACCTCATCTTTATGCTAACACAGAACTCTTTTATTCTCTTTTATGATTTATTTGCCATCTTGGCAATGTCATGTACATATGTGTATATCTGTAGTTATCTGCTTATTGTGTGCCTTACTATAGGAATATAAGCTCAAAGAAATAAAGTTTATGTTTATTCTTGCATCTCCAGTTCTGGAGCATTGGAGATTTGTTGAGTGAATGAGTCAGTGAATAAATTCAGAACCACACAAAGCTTGAGGGTGAAATTACTACAATGTGTGTTTCAGGTACATCACTGTCTGCAATGTGGAGGACATGTGTAAGGGTGTGAATTCAGATGGAGGGATTGATTGGACCAGAATTACAGAGTCCAACCAGGAAACTCTTGTGTTAGCTCAGTGGTCTGAAGGGCCGAACTAAGGCAGTGATATTTTTGCATGAAGAAAAGATGAAGCAGATTTGAGAAATGTCTTAGTCATAGAAGTGGCCACACATGAACAAATTATACTTCGGCTTTCCTTCATAGTCTTGGCTACATGAGAGGATGGTAAAGGAAGCTGGAATTTGAAGTAATCTAGAATCAGAGGAGGCAGAATGATATTGTCCGAATGTCTTCCAAGACAAGTGCTTTTCTTTTTCAGCCTTTCCCTGAGTTAAAATTGCCAAGGGGTTCATGTTATCCCTTGTGAGGTGCAGAAGCATTGCCTTGCTATAGACTAAAATGACAACAACGAGTTGGATATGTTCTTGGCATCAGATAGAAGTCCAATGAGGGTTTTAATGATAGTTTCTATGGCAATTGGGCTTACCCTAGAGGTTTCCCATCTCTCAAATGACTGGGGCTATGCCTGCCTAGTTTATAAGATCTAGCAAAATTACAGTGTGAACCAGTAATACCATGAGCTGTTGTACAAATTATAGCAGGTCTGTCTCTGTATAACCCTGAGGAACTTACCTGAGTCCAGTGCCTATAGAGATTTTATGAATACTGACTTCAAAGGAAATGCTACACTGTTAAGAATACGACACACCAGGTACCCAGCAAAACAAGAAGGGATCTGTAGTATTGAATTTGTAGAAGTATTTGATCTGCTTGACATTTAAAAAAAAGTATTTGATAATTTCAATTTGGAATTTGGCAGAATATGTCAATTTTTTGTTTTTAGAATAGTTTGGGAAAGTTTTTTTTAGCATGGGAAAATTTATTATCTTAGTCAAGGGAAGAATTATGTAGGCCTCCAATCTATAAACTCTGAAACCAAGAGGGATTATGAAATTATTTTGGATGATTGGGATGAAGGTCTTTCCAAAGAAAAGGTTTACTACATTAAAACTCTACTAACATAGCCTTTCCAAGCAATGACCTAGAAATCTGACAATGTGATAATGAATTCTCGAACAAATAAAACAAACAAATAAAAATCACTTTGGAACCTCTCACAATTGGCAGGATAAAAACTGGCAACAGTAACTTCTGGAAAAGTGAGTTGGATCTTATAGCATTAAAATGAGTTTGGGGACTATAACATGAAGTCAACACTTCTGTGAGAATTTTGGAATGCTCAATTTCCCACAATCTCATCATTTCTCTGCCTGACAATTGTAATTATTCTTCATCAACTTGACAGTCAAATTTGCCTCCTGTAGTGATAATATACCTGCTACCATCCTGACCATAATGGAGAAATAGCTTTTTCTTTGATAGTTTTGTTCATTTTTAAAGCTAACTTTCTATGTTATTTTAACCACTTTGTTACATTATTCATTAACTTATCACCATTCATGGTTCTGACAGTAGCTGGTAACTTAGGGAAAAATGAGGAGATGTACAGTTGTCTCCCTGATTATAAAGCAAAGACTACTTCATTTATATGTGTCACAAATTAAAAATGATAATTTTGTATAGGCTGAGAAAATATGTACGCAACAATATATTTGACCATGTAATTAATAAAAATTATAATAGGGAAAGCAAATAATTATAAAGTAAAAATGTCTGATTTTCGAATGTAGTTTAGTATAGGGTTTTACAGGGTCTCACTACATAGATCGGGCTCATAGTGATCCTTCTGTTTTCAGCCTCCCAAGCGCTGGGATAACAGGTGTGCGTCACCACTCCTAGTCTCATTGGCCATCTCAGCATGGCCTGGGGGCAGGGCCGGCACGGCATGCCAGGGATTAAATCCCTGATATTTCTTAAATATATAGATTTGAAGTCCATTCTCTTAAATATTTATGTGGTAAGTTTTTGTTCATCTCTGAGTCGGCTTGCGAGTAAGACTTAGAGGAGGGGAAGGAGTGGACATGGCATGTTATTGAAGGAACAAATCTGCAAACGGAAGGAATGGCGAGCGCTAATCCTGGAGGCGGGACCATGCCTGGAGTGTAGAAGGAGGGGCTAAAAGGGCACAGGAGCTTCTGCCCAGAACCATGCCAGAACGTGGGAGAGGACAAGGCGATGGGGTCATGAGATGTCTGGCTTCTTGTAGGTCAGTGTAGAAGATTTTAACTTGTATTCTGGGCTGGCAGGGCTGGGTTGGTGGAAGTTACAGTGTTCTGACATAATCTGCTTATCTTCTGAGTGTTGAGTGTCATGAGTCAGTTTGAGAATTGAGAATATACCATGGGGCACGGGTGGTGCCCATGGGTGGTACCCAATATGGAAGGTGGCTTTGATTAGTGGATGTGGTGGAAATGGCGAGAAGTGGGGGTGATTCTGGGTATAGTTTGAAAGTCGTGCTGTTGAATAGATTGTTGAAAGAAACGAGAGGCTAGTAAGGATGACTCCAGGGGAAGTAAGGGGTTTTTTATTTGTATTAGATTTCTTTTCACACTCTGCAGTAGCAAATTATCCCAAACTGGGTGTTGTAAGACTATAGAAGTGTGTTCTTTCACAAGACTGGAAGCAAGTCCAAAGTAAGGTGTTGGCTTGTCTGTATACTCCCTGAGGCTGTAGGGCAGGACTCATTGTCTGTCTCTTGCAGCTGTGGTGGCTACTGGCACTCTTGGGAATTCCTCAGTGGCATGTCTCCATCTCTGCCGTCATGGGAGTATTGCCTCCTGCTCTTCTCTTTATTCACTTGTAATGGAATTTGGAGCCCACTTGTCTGATGTAAGTAGCCTTATGATAAGAGCTTTATGTTAATTATATTTGCACCCCCCCTCCACTAGGTACTAGGTATAAGTCCCAGGGTCTTGCTACACACTTTTTGGCAATTATCATTCAACTACAGTGCTGTTCATTGACATGGAGGGGTGCAAGGCAGGTGGAGTGAGGGGGAAGAACGCACACAGTTTTTCTTTTGGCTGACTAGTACCTCATAACAGTCTGAATTGTTGAGTTAAATAGCCAGATTGTATTATTAAAAGTATTTGTCTTATTGGCTATATAAAATAGACTATTAGATCTCCATTAAAAATTCAACATTCAACTCAAATTTAGCCTTTATCTTTATTGTTTTTGAGATACTTCAACCCACATGGTTAAAATAAGTGAATGTAGTTGAATTTGAATTTCTTTCCTTTCATTTTCACCAGTTTCTATGACTTGCTAAAGAAGAATTTGTTCATTGTGCTAGTCCAGAGATACAAAAATAATTAGGATATGATTTCTATAGTTGAAAAATTTATGCATAATCACTTGGCACAAACAAGTGTTACTTTCTCACAGTCTATCCTAATGGAGCTTGTCAAGCGTGTGGCTTACTCACAGTAGGTCCTTTGTGAGTGAAATACAGGCTGCTAAGTCTCCTGTAGTCAAGACTGATGAGGATCAAAAAATCTTTCTTTGGCTTTCGTTTCACAAAACATATCCCACCTTACATTGAGAACATTTAAGCACTTATAGATTGTGAGCTTCAGGTTCCAAAAGTGCTTCAAAATGCAGTAACAAGACACCAGAATGAGTATACAGTGGGTGGCATCAGTTTATTTGCAAGAGCTTTTCCTCGAAATAACCCATCCTACACTGTGATTTGGAGGAGTTTACTGACGAGAAAGAAGTTCTGGGAAACAAGCGCCATAAAAGAAACTGTAATCTTAGAAATGGAAGTGTGTTAATGGTAAATGGTCCTTACAAAGGTTCAGAGAGGAAAAGCTGATGACAGCATTTTCCAGTGTTTATCCGTGACTTAGCAAAAGGAGGGAAAGACTATATTTGATGTCACTGGAATCTGAACACTTGAAGAATGTTGAATTTTCTGATCTTTTGGACAATTTGATTTAAATAGTTCACAGCACTACCCAGACTCCTTTACAGTGAACCTGGGCTCATGGAACAAGACATCAGGCTGATGGGATAGTGCTTTGAACAAGATACAAACACCACAAAGGTTAGCTATTGTTATAATTATTATTTTGTTCCTTGCTACTTCATATTTTCTCCCATGTTGATGGAACTGCTGGATGTGATGTTGATGAAACTGAATTTGTAAATCTTGGCCTAGTTTGGTCTAGGACGGCAATTCTGGTCAGAGTGCAGCCAATCTCTTAACTAGTTACTTCTCATTCTACTAGTTCTCTCATTATGTTACAACAAGAATATTTCCACACACTGAAGATATTTGCCTCTAAGTGAGAGGTATCATCACCTGATTTTGTTTTGTTTAATCATACTAAAGCACTATTTTAATCAAGTATATTGGTATTGATTTTCAAACTATATAACAAGTTTCTAGAATTCAGGTACGATACTATGTATGCCATAGTTTTTGCCCCTCAAGTGCCTTCCTAAGGGCTGACATAATGTATACACATCCAAGTAGGAATAAAATTTGTCTAGACTCCCTCTGCTAGGAATCATGCTAACCTCGTCTATCTGCTTTGGGCACCCCAAACTTGACCACAGTTGTTTGTTGGGGCCTTGAATTTAGTCAAGGTAATGCTCTTTATCAAGATCTGAAGGAAAAAAATGATCTGAAGGAACTGTTGCAATTCAGAACACAATGCAATGAGTACTATAATACTGACAATTTACAATGTATATTGAAAGTATCTGACAGTGAGTATTCATCCCTTTGCAGTAATTGTTGAAACCTTAGGTGAGTGTGGGTCAGGGAAATTCCTTTGTGTTAGTGCTGATCCATTATGGAAGTCCTTTTCTCAGTGCTCTACATCTGCCTACCTTGGAAGGGGTATGTATTGCCTCAGAATCAGAATAACTACTGGAAGAGGATAGTTGGTTGCTATTTTTACATACAGAGTTTACATAGGATTTTTATGTCTTCATACATAACTGCATCAAATTTCATTTTTTGTCAAATTTGTGGTTGCATTAATTAATTAATTAATTGTATTTAGTACAGGGTCTATAGGTCTAAAGGGTCTCACTATATAAACTGGACTTGTAGTGATCTGCCTGTGTTCAACTTCCCAAGAGCTGGGATTATGGTGCGCACCACCACGCAGTCTCAATTGCCCTCTCAGCGCACACCCCAGGGGCAGGGCTGGTGCAGCATGTGGAGGATGGGATCCCAGCTGCTGCACTCTGCCTAAGCAGGTGACTTAGTCTGCTAAACTATCTGGCCGGCCCTGTGGTTGCATTAAATAGTTGCATTAAGAGAGGATTTCTGTGTCACCTGTGTGTTTGACAAAGTCCTTATCCCATTTTGCTCCAGTGGTCCTCAGTCCCTGAACTAGGATGCCTACTTGCAGGCATTACTGTGGCTTGGTTTCTCTGCGAGGTTTTGATCTGCCCTATATAGAGGAGTTGGAAACACTACATGTATTTCTGTGGCCTTTTTTGTTTCTGTGTGTGTAAGGAAACAGCTACTAGTTGGATTTTACCTGGAACTCAATCACCTGATGTGAAGAAATCATTTCTGTGGCTTCCTAGTGTCACTGTGGAGTATCTCTTATGTTTACTTATAATTAAAAGAACTAAACATTGCTATATCTTGAGTCATATGGCACTATTAAATTCTTAATAAACATTTGAGTAACCTTAGAGTTTATTTCTATACTTAGATTAGGATGTCTGAATTCTGTGTATAACAAAATTCCTAAATATTCATCATATAAATTTCCCAGAATCTGAAAGTGACCTGTACAACAACCATTTTTGAATTCCTATTTTTTTTAAATTTATGTATTTGGTACAGGGTCTCGTTACACAGTTTGAACTCATAGCAATCCTCCTGTTTCAGCCTCCCCAGTGCTGGGATTTCAAGCATGCACCCCATGCCCACTTTTGGTGGTGGGCTCTACTCAGGGCCAGCATGGCATGTAGTACTGGGTATCAAACCTGGGTCCTTGCACTTCCCGGGCATCTACTATCTCCCTGGCCCCAAATTTGTATCATTTGTTTAATAAAATTTTGCATTGTTTCCAATGTTTGGCTTTTTTTAAAATATTTTTTTATTCTTTAAAAAATAAGTGTCTTGTGACAGTCATATAACCTACATATCCCCCTCACAAAATGAGACTTAAACAATTATGTATCATTATGAAGTGGGAAGTTTACTAATTGTATTAAATCTGGTCACAATGACTATTATAACATAAAATAGCAAATTCAGAGATGAAGGAAAGATGATGAAAGGAAATTAATAAGAAATCTGAAATCATTTAAATTTTTCTCAAGTGGATCATTCCTCAATCTCTTATTAATTCTTAGTCAAGTGATATACATTATATATGGTTTTGCAAATTAAAACTATTGCTGCCATAGTTACTGCAAATTACTTCTAGCAACAAAACTAGATTTTTGTTGGGAAAGATAATTTTGAAAGGGAAAGGAAGGTTATTTTCAATCATATTTTCACAGCTGGATAGAAATTAATTTTATCTGGTGTTTGAAAAATTAAGCTCTATTGCTTTCCTTTTGCTTTGAATGAGATTGATATTAGCTATAGGAATGAGCCTCTAATCCACTGGCTTCATCTTAACACATGGAAGAAACTGAGAAAGGCTGGACATCTAACTTAAGGACTTAAGGAGTATTAACATCACTTAAGTTTAGCATTCTAATCCAGGGAACTTTATCTCTCACTATTTTTATAATGATTTCAATTATAAAATTATCTCAGAAAGAACTCTTGGTGGTTGAATATTTGTGTCTTCCCAAACTGTATGTGGAAGCCCTCATCTCTAGTGGGAGATCTTTGGAGACAGGATTCCTGCAGGGTTAGATAATGTCTCCTGTGGGGGCTGTGGCTCTTCAGAACTCACTCATCTCTCTTGCACTTCATGGGACAGAGTGGGGCAATGGCCACCTGCACGCTAGGAAGAAGCTTTCATCCAAATGTGGCCATTCTGGAACCTGAGCCTTAGACTTGCAGCCTCCAGCACCATGAAAAAACACATTTTTGTGGTTTAAACAAATTAAACTGTGATGATTTGTCATGGGAGGCAGATAGATTGATGCAATCAATAAAGCAAAAATTTTTTGATACATTTGATTATTCTTCTATTCATTTGATGGCTTTGTGAGTATTAATATTACAATTAGAAGATGAGAAGGAGAACAGAGGTATCTTCATTCCTGTGGTGCATGCTAAGTTTCTGCAACTGGCAAATTTTACATTTGCAGATAGAGGTATATTACATGATTTATGTGCAAATTCAATTCTTGGGCCTACCCTAGAGCTGGGTCTGCTTATGCAAACAAAGATTAATTTGATTAAAAAGAATATTTATTGCATCTTAAAATTTCTCTTTCAAGTGGGAATATATTATTCACTATTGAGGGTTCAGGGCTAATGTAGGTGGTTCCTAATTACTGTGGTCAAAGAGTTAGAGGCAGAAGGAGTTTTACATTTCTCATTCTGCAGGCATCTGTCCGCACACTTTCACCAGCTTCCAATGAGATGAGAATTATTTGACAGAGTAAAACGAGCTGCTGTAATTTCTGTTCAACTCAAGAAACTTAATATTTAAGAAGCAGATTTGTTCAATTCACATATCTGTATGGGCTTTGTTCTTACTGGGAAGAAAATAAACACCAACTCTTGATTTTTATCACTGTAAGTCAAATCTGTATGTTTGTTGAGCAGGGAGGCACTGTGGCTTAATGTTTTCATTTGGTGTTAAGATGTGTCAGGAATGGTGCTATGGTTTAGATCCAGAATGTCCTTCAAAAGGCACATATGTTCAGTGGTGGGGCTTTATGGGGATAACTGGATCACGGGGGTGATACAATCCACTGCTAAGTCTAAACTAAATGTGGTGGTTGGAAGAACAGTCACTGGGGTGTATCCTGGAAGGTCGAATCTCCCTGCCCAGGTCCTGTCCTCTCTCTCTACTACCTGGATGCTGTGATGTCAGCAGCTGCCCTCTGCGCAGGCTCTTCCAACCCACCTCCTGTCATACCCCTCTTCCTTCCTATTTGTGCCTTGGAGCCAGCCAGCTATGGCCTGAATCCCCTAAAAACATATGCAAAAATAAACTCCTCCTTTAAATTGCGGGTGTGGTTATTGTCTCAACCGCAAGAAAGTGAAAGGGTCAAAGATGAAGGAACAGTTATTTCTGCTTAAATCCCAAGTAAATGTGTGAATGATATTGGTTGCCATGTTATTTATAATACAAAAAACATCTGGGAAGACTTTTTTTAAAATGCTAGTTAAAAGTGATTATCTCTTGGAAATGAGACTCTTGTGATTTCTCCATTTTTAAAAACTTTACATATTGCTACATTATTACACTATTGTTAAAGATGAGCAAGAAGTTTTAAAAAACTTCATGTTAAAGTTGTGGTTTTAAAAGCTAATGAATTTAAAATTAGAAATGAAATATATTTTTCATGGAGGGGAAGGAATTTAAGAAAGCAGCAACACCAGACTTCAGCATAAGTTTCATTAGTAAAACAGAACAGTAGAGCAAAAAACATATCTTATACCCTTCAAATTACTTCTTTTAGAATTTCTTCTCTAGTGCACGGATGCCTGAGTAGTAATAATAATCATGATGTGTTTTATCAAATGATTACAAATTAGGGGGCCTGCCCATTAGCTTGGTTGTTTAAGTGACTGCTAAAAAAAAGCAATCGGGATACTGTGGCTCAATCCCCAGATCCTCAAGCCTTACCAGACCTGCCTTGAAGGCATCCTGAGCCAGCCCCCACCCCAAACAAAACAAAACAAAAACCCACTTCAAATGATTACCCATTAAAAAGCACTTTCATATTTGAGCCAAGAATGCTATCCAGCAGGCTGGGCAAATACACTGCTCTTGAAGTAACTGGTGTTTTCAGATAATATGTGATTTGTCCAGATAACGAATGACTGGTTTAGAAGTAGAAACAAAGTCCAGTGCTTTTACTGATATAGACTTCAACATTTACTATTAACACTTGCTACTTCTTCTCTCTTGAATATCCCACCAAGTTTTTCATCCCCATCACCCCAGTGAGCTCACTCTTATCAAAACTGCTAAGGACTTACATCTTATTTTAGAAATGGTCACTTCTAAGTCTTGCCTTTACTTTTTCTGCTGAACACCCTTCTACTGTAGAGACACCCTAAGCATATACAAGGATATTATGTGTGCATATTGGTTTATTTTCTTTGAATTCTTAGATAAGAAACAAGGGACTGCAAGAGACTGAATGCTGACTGAAGGGTACATGTGGAATTGTAACGTAACTCACCTCTGTACTTCTGATCCAGGATAACTTACTTCCCGTAGCAAGGACCTAATCAGATGAGTTTACCCAATCTTGAACTTCAGAGCTTTGGAAACTTTGTTTTTATAAGCTACTTGTTATAAGGTTTAAATCTAAAATATCCCCTCAAAAATCTCATGTGGTCAGAGGTGGAGTTCTGGAAATAACTGGATTGTGGGTGTGCTATAATCATCAGTGGATTAATCCATTGATGAGCTCGTAGCCAGAAGTGTTGAGTGGGTACCACTGGTCAGAGAATCGTGGTCATGGAGAGCATGACCTGGCTGCCCTGAGTTTGTCATGTCATTCTCTGTGCTGTTTCTGTCTTAGAATCAACCTACCAATCATTCGTTATGCAAACCTCTTCTCCCTTAAATTGCCAAGTGATTTTCCCCAGCAATGGCAAAGTGACCAATGTGCTACTCATTCTGTATATTTGCTTGTAGCAACAGTAGGACTGCAATACTACCCTAGCTAGAGGATGCTCATCTATTTCCTCATTTTGTTCTACCTTTTAAAGATAACACTTGTTATTAAAAAAAACAACATTTCCTGAATTCTATTACAGTTTTAGACAATTATATTTCTCTCAATTTATTGTAGGCTCTGTGGAATCAGAGTTTCCATGTCAACAGGTGGAAAGTTCTAGAGGTCAGTAGCACAACATGAAGCTACTTCACAGTCTTGCATAGGACCCTTAAAGAGTAATAAAGTTGGTAAATTTCCTGTTATGTGTATTTTGCTACTATTTACAAAACGTTTTATAAAAGAGGTTGAATTAAAATGCTATGTAGTGAGCTAAGCTTAACAATACAGACACAATGTGATTTTGTAATCAAATGTAATAGTGCTAATCAGAGTGTTCAAATCCTTACAGAATAAGACTGTTCCAAATGGTGGATTTAAAATGTTATTGCATAAAGACATGTCTGCACACATACATAATTTTTATAAAAATCATTATGGGAATTAATAGCTACTAAGAAAAATTGATAAAGATCCAGAAAATTATGTCATATCTCTAAAGCTTAGTTGGAGGTGTTTTCTCTTGGGGACACACTCATATATGTTATGTTTGTGCAGACAAATAACCATTCCACATGTGTTCTGATCTTTTAACTTCCTCTGAAAACATTATTACATGAGTCAGTGCCTTTGTTGTATGACAAATGTGCCTTTATGTTCTTCTGTTTTTATATCTAAAAAAATTACTCTTGATGCTCACTATGGTGGACTTACCTGTAGTGTTTTAAATCATACAGTGGTAGTCTCTCCTTACCCCTGGTTTTGTTCTCCACTATATCCATCACCCCTGGGCCAATCATGGTGCAAAGATGTTAAAAGAAAAATTCCAGACATGGACAGAATTTGTATAATCCAAGCATCTGGCAGGGTGGGGAGGAGTATTACAAGTTTGAACCCAATCTGGGCAATTTAGCAAGAATCTGCCTCAAAATAGGAAATTTAAAAATGGGTTTGGGATGAGTTTCATGTGTAAACCCTAGGTTCAATCTTCAGCACTTAGAAAAAAATGAAAGAAAAATTGTGTATTTGAAGATAGAAAAAGACTTTTGCACAAAACTTTCATTGTTATGATTATTCTGCTTTATTATTGTTACAGATGCCTTTTTATTTTTTGCATGTAAATTAAATTTAGTTATCATACATATACACAGCAAAAGCCCTAGTGTATGTAAGGTTTGGTACCGCACAGAATTTCAAATGCCAGCTGAGATCTTGAAATGTATCTCCCTTGAAAGGTGATACTACTGCATATGTCATTTCATTTGAAAATAATGTCTCTTTAGCTTTTATGTTGGTGAAAAATTACATTTCAGTAGGAAAGTGCTTTTGCTATTTTATATCTTCGGGATATAAAAAGAGGGAGAACTACTATTCATTATTTTCCATTTATTTAGGTTGATCTTGCTCTGGTCTTTAATAAAACTATGATGTATTTTTGCTAATTTTTATAATGCACAGAAGTTTGAAAGAAAATTAAAAGAAAAATATTTTAATGTATTTATTTATTTATTTGGTACAGGATCTCACTATGCAGTTTGGACTGGAAGTGATCCTCCTGCCCCAAGAGAGGGATTACTGGTAGCCACCATGCCCAGTTTCAGTGGCCAGTGCACCAGCATGGCATGTAGTACTGGGAATTGAACCTGGGTCCTTGGCAAGTGCTTATACTGCTGAGCTATCTCCCTTGCTGAGGTGTTTTTGATTGATATAGTATGCTTTGAGAGGAAGTTGGGAAATTTCTCTGCTCAAAGATATAGTCCTACTGTGGATATTTGAAATGCCACCAGTAATGATTCATTGCTCTCTAGTAAGCTTTTCTCTTGCATATTGGCTGTTTTCTAAATTATAAATACTCAAGGGAGGTGTAAGATACAGAGTAACTCATACTGCATTATGAAATAATTGATCATATCTTTTTTTTTTAATCACAGGAGGTACTAGAAGGAAAAGTCTGGTAGAGGACTTCTGAAATGACTTGCTAAGGCTGACCCTGACCAGGTACAATATAGGCTGCAGAAGGTTGTCCTTCCTACCTGAGCTGATAGCTGAGAGCCTGTTCCTTTTTATAAATGAATTTCTCAATTGCAAGCTCACACTTTGAAGATATAAACAAGTGAAATGGAAATCTGGGACAATTACCCAAATTATTTCATTTTTAAAAACCTTCATTAAAGTTAAATAGAGATTTTAGCTTAAATTATTCAGTTGGTCTAACTACCTTAAAATTATCTAAAATTGCCTTGCTCTCTGGTTCATCTTATCTGTTTGGAGAGACAGACCTTAGGCTGTGTCTGCTCTACTCTGTATAGATTGATGTGGGGACAAAAAAAAAATCAATTAATTCTATTCACAGAGGGTCATCTTTGCACTGAGTAAATGGTGCAGTGAATGCTATTGGGTTCTTGCTGCCCCATCCCACTGTAAAGCCCAGGAGAGTCTGAACCTAGCAAATCTAATCGTCTCAGTTGAGCTGGTGCATTATGCATGGGGGGGGCGTGGCTAACACTTGGCATCTTAGTTTAAATATGTTGCCTTCAAAAACCTTTTTGTTTTGGGACAATCAGAAGAGCTAGTTCATTGTTTGAAAAGCAAAGAGCAGCAAATTGAGCCATTGTGTGGCTAGCCAACATCTGTGTGCTTACCATGTGTTAGATAGATATTTATTATCTCATTAATCTGAGAGTAATTGTAAGTGCCAGAGTAGTTGCATCTCCTCAATGTCTGGCACTACAATCCCTGTGCCTGAGCACAGCACTCTCGAGTGGCAGCACGACTGGGTGGCCAAGAGTGTGGGCCCTGCCCTCAGACTGCTGAATTAAGAACATTTATTTGCCTCAATTCCTTTCTCTGTAGAATGAAAGTAATGAAATTTCTATCTTGTAGAGTTTTAGGGAAGATAGAGAATATACATGCAAAGCACTTAAAAGAGTACCTAATACATAATACATTGCTTAATAAATTCTACCTATTTATTATTAACATCATTAAATATTACAGTAGTCACTATGTCCAAAGTAGCAATGCCTCCCAAAGGGATTGTGTGGAAATCTCTTTCATCATTGAATTTATTTCTCCTTTCATCTTTAATCTCCTCTGCTGCCCCTTCCCCTCACAAACCATATATATTCTTAAAAATAGAGATTAACTTTAGACTGTACATTTGGACAGAGCTAGAGATCAAAAGCAAATGAACTGTTTAGTCCAGGTGCTATCACAGGCTTATTTTTTATCTTTTTGCCTTAAAAACTATCATAAATGTCACCATGATGATGAGATTTGTGTATCACTTATGGCAAGAACATATTTTATATTCATTATCTCATCTGATATATTAAACTTACATAATTGTTTACAGATACGCTTTTCATCAGTAGAAGTGGGGGGTGCAGAGCACTTAAATAATTTGCAGAAGGGATCCTTGCTAGTGAACAGTGAGGCTGAGGAGGCAGTAGGGTAGAGGGAAGGAGAAGGAAAATGTTTGCTACGGCCTTGGGAGACTTCAGATACTTGAGACTGTTAAAGTCAGGCCTAGAGCCAAGACAGAGAGATCAGGAAGGCAGAGAGAGGAAAGAAATAGCAAACAGTGAAAGAATTTATGGGTTTAGAAGGGTAGGGAAAGCTAATAGCAGTTTAAGACTGCTGACTATTCACACCTAAAAATGGATGTTCTTTGATACCAGGGTCTTTATCTAGGTCCTTAATTTCTCCTCCTGGTACTTAGTGTAGTATTGTTGAGTGCCTAATGAATTGTTCTCTCTGGCTCAAAGAATTTTCCCTCTAGCAGCTTCTGTGTGCTTAAATGATGGAAAATGGTTCATTTATTCCATCGGGGAGAAAGGAAGACCTCCTATGAAGTCAAGGAATTGGATGAAAATGATGGATACTCTCTGGGGTGGTTGAAATTAGAGCTCTCTGGTCCAGAAAATAAACTGTGTTTTAGTACAGAAACATTGATGGAAACATCAATAAACACTGTGATTAAACTGCAGATAGGATTCTATCAGTGAGAACAATCCAAACACTATATAATACTTTTGCTTTTTAAAGGTGCTACTCTTATTTGCAGGTAAAGATTCCATTTTAACCATCCAAATGGGTTATTCAGTTAGTTGTGTTACATTTAGGTTAAAGTAAAAATCTAGTCCTGAAGGAGGTAGGGGATTAATTCCCCTTTGTTCTTCTTTCTTTTGTGTGTCCTCTTTGCAGAAAATAATGCTTTCTCAACATTCCATTTAAGAAACAATGGCAAGCATGAGGCTTATGTTTAGGATGTCCAGATAGTGTTGTTGCTCCAAAGACATTTGTCTCAGTTACTCTTCTCTCACTTTTGGGACAAATACCCAACACCCAAAATGAAGGAAGGAAAGGTTTATTTGATTCACAGTTACTGGAGGTTTCAGTCCATACTCAGCTCCAAGGCAGCGTGGCACACGACAGAGAGCAACATTTCATGGTGGCAACAAACAGTAAGAAAGCAAAATGGGAGGAGTAGCAGCAACAATAGTGACAGAGAGGAAGTCTGTCTCTTAAATTGCATTCAGGCTGTCCACCCTAGGCTGGGGGAAGTACTCATACCCATAATCCCAGCAGTACTAAGACCAATAATCCCAGTGGATCATGAGTTAATCTCAAACTCTAGAAGTTCCTCACTCATGACTGCATGAGGCTTTAGGGGGACAGCTAGACACAAACCATAAACATTAAAATTTCTGGAAATTAAAAGACTGACAGTGACAAAGACTCAGAAAAAGCACAGGACTGTGAGGGCTCAGGGAAGGGACAATTGGCTATCTGTTTGGTCCTTCTTCTGGTAAGGGTGATTGTGGTCAGTCTGGAAACTGGTAAGAGGAGGGAGAAAAGATGAAGCTGAACGATGTCAGAGTCTAATGTCAAAGAGTCTTGTATGTTATTCTCAGTGTTTGAAACTTACTTGGAATGCCATGGTAGAGCTGTTTAAAGAATTTAAGCATTGTGGTGGCACTGGAAATGAGAAGAGGCAAGACCACAGGAGTAGAAAGACTCTGTGGATGAATTTGGGTGATGCATTGCATTTTTGATAATGTACTCTGGGCTTCTGGGTGGCAGAGAGTTGGAGGAAGGCATGGCTGAGGGTGGCTGGGGATGACTGGAGAAGCCTGTAGTAAATATGATGACAGTGATGGAAAGAAGGGGACAGGTTAAACACCAATAAACTGGAGGCATTAGCACAGCTTGGTGATCTACTCCTTGATGGTGTGAGAAGAGAGGAGTCAAGGAAGACTTACAGATTTTAGCCTGGAGAATCTAGTGGATTCTTTCCAAAATAAAGGATACATACACTAGAGAAGCAAAAGGAATGTGTGTGTGTGGGGGGGGGGTGTGATTTAATAATTGTACTACATCAAGAGAAGAATAATTGGGATTAACATTGCCTGGAAGGGCAAAATTCATGATGCCATTTTTTCTGCTTCCTGGCAACTACCTCTGAAGCTTTGGTTTGACTCCTCTGCCATGGTACCTTTTTCTCTCACTCCCTGCCTCATTCTCAGTGCATCTTGTTGCTATTTTCTTTCCTTACTTGGCTTTGCTAATACTTTTCCCCTGCTTTTTCTGCCCCACCTCCTGCAGCACACCTCCACGGAGGCTCCACCAACACATACAGTTACAACAGATAGAACAAACACTGAACCAACATTTTTGTTAAATAGCTTAACTGCTTTGTGGACAGGGATTTGTCAACACATCTGTTCTAAAGGATTTTCTTTTAATAGATGTGTGTGTGTGTGTAAACCAGATCAGCAAAGCACTGCTGGTTTGGCCAGTCCTGGGAGACCTGGAAACTGCTGTACCAAGCAGAACAGACAAAATGATAGTTTATCTTTTTGAAATGAAACTCACAGTCCATTCTTGCAAACTGTCACTATTATTTGGGCAAAAGCAATTGAGAAGAGGATCATATTATTCCTCACATTCTAGGGCCGAGACCCAGGATCTCTGTTTATAGTCAGTGGACTCATTCTTTAGTGAGATAAATGAAATTTGAAAGTTGAAGGGCACTGTTCAGAGAGGAGGGGTCTGGAGGAAAAAGCATCAAGGCTGACTACTAAAACTAACGGGGCTGCCAGACACAGAACCAGGGTGCAGATATTCAACCATGCCTGTGGCCACTGTGGATGAATCAGTGTTTTCCTAAGTGTGTTCTTCTTGTGGTGCTGTCCAAGGATCTCGTTCACAAATCCGAGAAAATGCAAATGTTGGATCGCCTAGAGATGTGTAAGTTCTGCAGATGCTTCACCCAAAGAGTAAATGTTATTCTGCCTCAGGACAGCTAGAAAGTGAGAAGACTGCCATCTCTAATGGACATCCACGGAGGAAAGATGCAGTGCTTTTCCTGGTCTTAGCTCTAAAGCCTGTCCTGGGAGCAGTGTGGCTAGTGATGAAGCTGTCTATCTAAGTGGACTGATACTGCCTAGGGCACTGATTATTAAGGACAGGGATGGTGCTCCAGGTAGTGTCTAGCTTGGCCCTGCTTCTCTCACTTGCCTCTTCCTCGCTTTTTTCTCTGTGTGAGGAGAATAACATTCCTCACCTCTTTAGTTCATAATGAAATATCACGGAGCTGCTGTAGTTATAGTGCTTTGTATGTTACTTGGCACGTAAGGAGAGGTCAATAAATGTTAGCTGGCATTATTAATGGCTATTGGATGGGGAGTTATAGTTGGAACTCTGTAGTAGACATTGCAACAAAGAGTCTGTAAAATGAAGACGTTTTCATGTTCTGGCATTGACAGATTAGTCTTTGGGGTTTCGGTTACAATGAATCGCTGCAAGGAATAACCATATTCTGCAAAAGCACACTTGAGTTTGGGAAAGTCATTTTGATTTCACTCTGCTTGCTGTTATCATGGCCAAGATCATTCTGTAGTGTTCTGGGTAAAAATAAGTTTCAATCTCTTGCTCTGCTCATCTTCCTCTGCAATGAGTGACCAAGTTGCACTGGGAGTTCTCCTAGGAAGACTGTCATAGAGGCAAGAGTCTTGTATTTTTTTTTTTTCTATTTCTGGTCTCTCTTATTTTCCTAGTAGAGGAATTAAACATCTTCTGAATAAGAACCAAGCATGGCTCTGAGCTCTGAATGCAGAGGACTTGTGGAAGAGCTCTTAGTAAGATGCAGCTGTCCAGGTTTCTGACACTGAAAACACTGTGTTCTTGTCCAAGAAGAAACCAGCCACCATGTATGGCTGTGGTAAGCATCTGAGAAGCCTGTGAGCATTTCCTACTGTTGTGGGACTCTGTGTGCATTTCTTAGGGGAGGCAACATTCCTATTAAAGAATGAGTCTTGCTTATTATTACTAATTATCATTCTCTAATACAAGTACTTTCTAGTCTCACATGCAACCTCCACCAACTGCATTGGGCTTTGTACTTTTTTTTTTTTTTTTTTAGCAGAACCAGGAATCAAACACAGGCCCTTGTGCTTGCTAGGGAAGTGCTTATTCCACTGAGCCATCTCCCCGCCATTCATTGGGCTTTGACTCCATCTTTTCCTGTTGCTCTTGCACAGATGTGCCAGATGGGATAAATTAAAGATGTGTGTTTTGCTTCTGATGTTGATGTATGCTTTAAAGCAAAGCAAAACTTTTCAGGGTATTTAAAACAAATCAGTCAGGAGTTATCTGGCAGGAATAAGGTGGTCTGCTGTCTGCATGATTCCTGAAGTTTCCCTTTTCTTTATGACACTTTTATCTATCGGATGCATCCCCTCCTTGCCTCCTAAGCTTAGCTGTCAAAGATGAGGACCAGACCATTCACTGGGACCTTGACTTTTTTGAAGTTTAATGCCAGTATCTCCCAGAGCTGGAGCTTCCTCTCTATTATGCAGTTTCTTCATAGGTAAATTTGAAGGTTGAAAGTTTCTATTTCTTTGCTTTATTTATTTGTTTATTGATTTTAATGAGGACAAAGATGAAATAGTAATGAAACAGTTTCAAAACAGGTTAGTAGGACAGTTACAATAATTAAGACATTGCATATTGTTGTCTTTGTAGTTATTCAGAGGACAAGATGCAGACATGATATTTTGTTTAAAGAATATTAGTACAAGCCTTTCTTCTCAATAAACTAAGAGAAAGTATCTTATATCTGTCCTAACTACCTTGTGTATACATATATAGTTTTTTCTTTATTTTTAATCAATTTTATTATATTTCTTTCTTTGACTCCAATTAGGATTAACATATGAGCGTTTATCATTGTTTTTTCATTTAAGAGATGTTTATACACGGTACTAGATATCTTGATTACTTTCCTTGTTGCCCAGACAAAAATACCCAAGGTCCAAAGTTAAAGGGGGAAAAGTTTATTTAGCTCAGTTTGTGGAGGTTTCTGTCCATAACTGGTTGGCTCTAAAGCAGGGTGGCAGGTGACAAGGGGCAGCTGTTCATAGCAGCCAAAGGCAGCAAAATCAACAACCTAATTTAACAGTGTTTTTTGTGTTCCTTTTATACTCTGTCGAGGCTGCTGGGATCAGGGCATTGCCAATCCAATCAGCGAGCTGATCCAGCTCTCACCCACCCTTAATCCCAGCATTGTAGCAGCAATCCATCACACTCCAGATTCAGCCAACTCTCAGAGGGCCCATCTACGTCTGCTTGAGGCGCTGGGCGGCTATCTAGACACACAGCATAACACTAGAAAAGTAAGGTATTTCCTAAAGGAAACACTGGAGAAATAATAGAATTACTAGTTTCCTTTCTATAGCACTTATCAGAACTTCTAAAATAATACTAATACTAATTATGGATTTAATGTTTTCCCACATACCTATCCCCCCCCCCCCCAGAGAAATAGGACTCTAGTCTCTGAGGAGTAGGTTTTGGGGTGACTGCTTTGGGAAATACTGTCTTTGACAAGAAGTGTATACAGAGCAAGCAGAACATATATATCCCGAACCAAAAAATAATGCGATCTTTTGATATGTTTTCGCATGATACACATTTTCAGTAACACAGGAGTTTTGATTATGTGTGCCTCAGTCCAGGCGGGTGACAAGAGGTTGGTATTTGGTAACATCTTTGGAAAAGTGAATGTACCATGCTAAAAATGGGATGATTCAGGCAATCCAACAAGTCTACCAGAACTGCTTAGGGAGTTAGATGACCTGGGGCAAAAAATATAAGATCCTTCAAAATTGACAGGGTGTTAAATTGCGCCACAGATAAGTTGGCAAGATATAAAATGGGGGGCCACTGGAATTGTTCAGTTGATAAGCAGAATGTTGGATCACCAGGGTGTTCAACCACTAGGAAGGAATCCCATTTGTGCTACTCCTGTTGAAAGCACTCCTTGCTTCACTCACAAAATATTTATTGTGTTCCTATAAAGCCACAGGCACTGTTCTGGTGCATTTGAGCTGTAATAGTGACAAAAGGATTAAATTTCAATATATAGTTTCTTCTTTTTTCTTTATTTATTAATATCCCGTTTTATCTATAGAAGGGACTCATTTAGTGGATGAAAAATTATAGTTCTAAGAGACTGAGACACTTGTGGTTTGTCAAATGCTTAATTTTACTCAAGAGGAAATAAATTTAAAGGGTTACTTTGACAAAAAGTAATATAACTAAGAGCAAAACCCAAATCTTATACCTTCCGGCTCTGATCTCTCTCTGTCACCATATGCTGCTTTGAAAACTGGTGTGGAGATAGATGAGGTAGGCCATCAGCAGAGGTGTGATTCTTGGAGATAGGAATCTGACACTGTTAGCTCACACTGAAAATCCAAAAGTGGCTTAGTGACCATGCCAAAGGATATTTCTCATGGTTGCAAGGAGAAGAGACCCCCATTAACTGAGAATGATGAGATAAATGGTCTCAGAACTCCAGCTTGCATCTTGCTGAATTGTGAAAGTGCAGTGGATGTGTTCCAATTTAAATTTGGCCAGACGCTGAGGGATTAAGTTTCATGACACAGGGGGTTGGTATTGCAACCCTTGTAAGTTCTCCATGAGAAGATGGGAACTCTTGTATGTCATTACACATAGAGAGGGGATTTAAGGGCCATATTTCTGTTATAAACAACATTTGAAGCCAGTACTTTCTTTTCTTTTGATTGCAACACTAAATTTAGCAAAATCGAAGGCGAGACCATGGAATTCAGAACACTTAGTTAAGAAAAAAACCTTAATAGGTAAAAATGTATGAAAGAGAAAAAACAAATAGCATATTTCTTGTTTTATAAAAATTCAAATTAGCTGAATGGATGGATTAGTGCATTGAATGCATGACAAAAAGGAAATCAAATGAATAAATCTTGGCCTTTGACTTTAAAGAACATATAGATAAAAGGAAAAAAAAGCTAAAATATAAGGTTGGAATTTTCATGCTCCTGAAAGAAGTGTGGCATGTTTGGAAGAGCAAATATTTCCCGCCATGAGAAATATAGTTAGAAAATTGAATGCTCCAGTATTGCTATTTATTGGAATGTTAGAACTTAAGAATCTGCCACTAAATTGTTATGGAGCTACATGACTTACGATTTACAAACATAAGTTGGTATGGATGGTGTGGTTTGAAGTACTACCTGCCATGTGATCTATAATAATAGCTGTTATTTTCTGAGATGACGTCATATCAGCCTGGATCCTTCTTAAGTCGGTCCTGACATTTATAAGGGAGCAGTTAGCTTCTGTGCAGACAGCAAGCTCACCATCTTTGCACACTTGTATCTAAAATAATCCAAAAATTCTCTTTATTGCCTCTACACTGTTCCCAAAATGGAGCATGAGATCATGGTAGTATTTAGTGATTGGTTTAGTTTCCTGTCTTCCTGGATCTTTTTTAAAGTGCCTATGTCCTAAAATAATGACCTTCTAGCCTAACGTCTGATTATGTGACCAGCTATTTATGATGTGCTATCCTAATTCAATTCCTTTTGATAACATCAGAGGGCAGTTAGTTATATGGTCTGTGGTAAGTATAATTTATTTCAGATTTGCTTGAGACTGTGAAATAGCATGACTAGAGCAACTGAATTAAACCCTTCTCAGAAATTAAGAAAACTCTTCTGTAATTTCTCCAAACTCTACTCACTTGTTGGTTGTAACAGGTCTATTTTTTTTTTTTTGTGGAACTAGGGATTGAATTCAAGCCCTTGTGATTGCCAGGCAAGTGCTTATTCTACTGAGCCATCTCCCCGGCCCATAATAGTTCTAAATGAAGTAAATAAAAAATTTCAGTCAGTGAATGTGCTGATCTGCGCTCTTATTAACAAATTTATTATAAGCGTATGTAAAAATCTATGAATATATGCATATACATCTTATTTATACATAAGTATGTATGTTTGAAAACAAAATATTATAATTCTTCTTATATTTATAGTTACTCTTATCTTAGAGCCCATGACTAAAAGCTCCATTAAAGCACACTTGTTAAATAGCAGTCCTCGATTTTATTACAAATCTATTATGCAAACATAATGCATTCCACACTTTCATAGTGCAAGTCACTGCACCCAATCACATTCTTTCATAGAACATTACATTTTTCTCTGCAAGAATTAAATATCTTCCTTAGTTTGTATTATCTCCCTTGTGGAAGGCTTATGGAGTTTTATACAACATTAGAGAATTGGTCCTTATTTTATTTAAAAGCATAGTATGGTCTTATGCAAATCTTTGTGAGTGACTATTTCTGTATGCAGTTCTCAAGAACAAGTAAATACTGCAGTATAAGTTATTTTTAAGTGTTTTTAAATAGTGTTTGTTATTTCCAGGCATTAGTGAGTAAAACTGTCTTAGAAAATACTGGTCAGTTGTGTTTATTGCCTTATGTCAACACATTTGTCATTTTGAGAAAGTGTCACAATCCTAGAAGAAGACGGTTTGCACTCCTTGAGTCAGACTCTAATCTGAGAAGTGTCCTGCATGTCTATCAAAAGATTTGTGGATGCAATTGTGAGCATCTTTCTCCTCGCCTCATAGCGCATGCCTATTGCAATGGCTTTGATTCTTTTCTGGATAGCTAATGTGAGATAATAGAAGGCTCTTATCATCTTATTATTTTTCCCTCCCAACACAGTCTAAAGGTAGAACAGAGAACTGGTATCAAGAGGCCTGGATTTGCCTACAGAGAGATATTTGAATTTGACTATAAATTCCTTCGGTTTCAGTGTCCTCGTTTGGTGAAATGAAAGAATGCAAATTGGTGCCTCCTACTTATGTCTCGGTGCACAGGTGTTTTGTTTAGGCTGCATGTCTTTTTAAAAGTGATGAGCTTTTATTTAAGGCTTTTAGCATCTCTCAGGCTGGGAGGAAAGCTGAGGGGTAAAACACTTCATGTTGTGCATGATTCCGGATTCCATCTTCAGCACCAGAAATAAAAGGTCCCTCATATATCTCAACAAATGAGAAGCTTTTGATAACATCAGCCTTTATTTTCAAATTGGATGAATTTTTCCTAGACCCTGTGGTTTACTTAGTTGATATGTCCTTGCTTTTATTGGGGTTTTGTTCCCTTGATCTTCTAAAATAGTGTGACTCTTTGGGCTTTCTTTCAAGGAGCATTGTGGGAAATGTTTAGTTAGTCTTCAATTCATTAAATTAATTAGCCATGCTGCTTTGCCTTTTCAGCTTCATAAGATTCTGGGTTTCTTCTGATTCCTTTCTGACCTTACCTTGTCACACAGGCTCTCTGTGTGGAGGGCCTGTCCTACTCTGCCCTCTCTTTAGAGCAATGGTGGGAAACAGCCTAGGCTTTGATGTTCATACCTCCTTTTGATTTTTTTCTGAGGTTGATAATATAAACTAATTTGCTTCTGGGAAAGTGAGAAAAACAATGACTTTCTACTTATGAAATCTAGAAAATATGTGGAATTGAGAATAGAGTAGTAAATCTCACTTTCTAAGTTGCAATGTGCTTGTTCACATTTTTGGTTACCACACTGTGTCAAATCAGATTCTTGCAGAGCAATGTTATGCATGCAATGATTCCCCTATAACTTTCTTTGGAGACAGAGCCCAGCTGCTGTGATGAGGGTTAGCTGGCTTGGATCATCTTTCATTAAAAATCACAGATGGTAGTCTAGCCTTTCCACCACAGAATTGATAGAAGCTTTCTTTGATTAGGCAAAGGGGGGGGGTGTGACCACGAAAAGTTTCTTCCAGCACAGCATCCGTAAATCATGTCCAATGCCATGCATCTTTAGTTGACCCCTATTTTTGATTCTTGGAGAATCAATACAGCTAACAGATATCGAGGAGAGTAAAATGGCCTTCAACATACAGGAGGGTAAATAACTAGCGATAAAGATTTATTTTGGTTGATTCATTAAGAGTTAAATTTGCACAGAAAATATTAGTAATGACAGTAGAGAGTGAAGAGGAAGATGCTATCTATTTTCTGAAATGAAACATTGGGTTTTTATTATGTTGCTGCAATATGGCTACTCTAAGGAGCTCTAATGGGAGGCAAATGTTGCTTTTATGTTAAATATGAGAAGCCTGGCTACTGACGATTTTCTTTCACCTGCTGACTAAATTGTGAGAAATCAGTGAGCCCAAATGCAAATCTCTCTGCTCCTTTTCTACTGGACAAGCTCCCAGGACAGGCCTAGAGCTAATGCAAATTAGAGAATTTCCACCATCTGATTCAGGAGAGTAGCTAGCTCGAAATATAAACCTTTCAGCCATGAAGTGCTATAGAAAGATGTAAAATAGGAGCTTTAACTCAGGAAGCACAGAGGGCCTTACAGTTCCTTACTGTATGGAGCAGACTGAACACATTCTCCATTTGTGAATTTATTTTTTTTCTCATTGATTATTCTGTGCTCAACATTGACTGTCTGTTAAAAGTGAAACAGTACACCCTGGAGTAGATACTTAACTTCTGTACTGTTGTAAGAATTTCCTTGAGTCTCCTACTGAGGCAGGGAAATTCCTTCCACAAGAATGTTGGGAGATAAAGGGTACTTTTTATGAAGCACAGAGGCAAGGAATAACTTATGTAGAAAAGGCTGGTGGATTCATCTTGCTTCATATTTGATTAAACCCTTTAATAATTCCATGGAAAGTGGGCAAAATATGTTGAATAACTCATGATGAAATCCCAGACACAATTCCACAGGAAAAGAAAGAAAGAAAAAATATCTGGAATAAGACAATTTTGTGGATATTCATCTCAAACTCTTTCAAATCCAGTTATGATTTGGTTCTAGAAATTACTTAACAATATAAATAGTTGGGTAAATTTGTATAACAAGTTGTTCCCTGGTGTCTTTGGAACTGCCATGATCTGACGTAGGATCATTGTCTATCAGATTGTTCAGGGAGGATAACAACTGGTCCTGAGAAAACATTTAACATATGATTTATCAGTTAACAATCTACAAAATAGAAGAGGAGCTTTCAACTGTTGTACAAGTTTCATTTAATTTTAAGCTTAAAAGGGGACTCAAAGTCAGATGGACCAGTGCCTTCATTTCACAGATGAGAAAACTGAGGCCCAATGAATGTTAAAGCCATGATTTATGCTGCATTAATGTCTTCGCAGCAGAACCACAGTGAATAAGGCTTTGCTGTCAGGACTTGGTGCCTTAGATTTCCCATCAGATCAAGCTGCTGTCTTGGGTAGAATTCTAATAATTGATATTTCCTTTTTGACAAAAGTTTGTTTTCTGAAGCCTAAATCACATCATGTCCTTTCAGCGTTGCAAAAGGGAGCTTAATTTGAATGTCCTTGTAGCATACTGCACCAACTAAGTGTACCAACTTACCCAGTACAGCACCAGCACCAGGCTCCAAGAACACTGTGTAACTTTTCCCACCTAATGCTAGCCTCTATCTGTCATGTTCAGCTTCAATCTGAAAGGCTGCCCAATTTCCCTTGTATCTGACTAATCTTACAGAAAGATGCTGCCATTAGAGTATGGTAATTTCCAAAGACTTTTCCTCTGAAACCTTTTTTGAATCAATGCACAGAAAAGAAGTTATTTTCCCTTAGAAACTGCTTGTGTAAATAACAGGAGCATACTGCAAATGAAGGGCCATTATGGTGAGACACCTAGGTTTGCACAAATGTTGCTTCTGTGCTAAATTGTGGAGCCAAAGACAGGCAATGCAGATGACATCTCTCCTTTAGGTTTCTTAAGCTGTCCCTCTTTGAATACTAGGTACCTTGAAATTGTGGTTTTGACTATCCTACTTGATTCTTTCTTAAAATAATTTATGAAGTTAGACTGATCATTGGGAGTAGATATTCCTCCTTAAGAAAGAAAAGGAAAAGATCTGAATAGAGAGAAATCCTGCCTTGGAATAACTACATCTAAAAAGGGACCAAAGTGTCTCTTTCAGAATTATTTCTGAGCCTGAACGAGCTCCATGCATTGTAAATGCTATTGAAGTTATGGCCTGGGAGAAGGAAAAGATGCTGATACAGGGTAAAGAAAAAGGACAGTGAAAAAGGCAAGAGGCAGAAAGTAGCAAATTGGAATGGCAGAATCATTCCAGGAATGGCTCCAACTGTGCCTGTACTGCAGTCTCCCACTTTTAGGCTGCTTTTGTCAGATTTATTGACATAAAATTCACCTACTATAGGAGTACAATTCAGAAAACTTTCCTATTTTGTGTATCACTTTCTTTTGGGATTCATTATTTCTGGTAAGAAGTTAGCTATTAATTGTATCTTTGTTTACCAGTATAAGATGGTCATTTCTTTTTTGATGCTTTCAAAAATTTTGTTTGTGTCTGTCATAAAACAGTTTGACATTGCTAAGTGTAGAGGTCTATGTATTTATCCTACTCAGGATTCACTGAGCATCCTAAATCTACTGGTTAATATTTTTCATCAAGTAATACCTGAAAAAATTAACAAATGGGACCTCCTCTTATTGACAAGTTTTTGCAGGTCAAAAGAAATTACCAACAAAGTGAAAAGACAACCTGCAAATTTCAAAAAAATATTAACTAATAAGCACTCAGACAAAGGTCTGCTCTCTAGAATTTACAAAGAACTAAAAAACATTAGGTCCCTAAATTTAAAGACCCAATCCATAAATGGGCATCTGAGATGAACACATACTTCTCAGAAGACGAAATTAAAGAAGCAAATAAATATATGAAAAATGCTCCATATCACTAGCCAACCATGAAATGCAAATTAAAACAACACTGAGATACCATCTCACTTGAGAAAGAATGGCTATCATAAAGAAATCAACCAACAACAAATATTGGAGAGGCTGTGGGGAAAGGGAACCCTTCTCTACTGCTGGTGGGAGTATAGACTGGTGCAGGCATTATGGAAATCAGTGTGGAGACTCCTTAAGAAACTAGGACTAGAAATACCATTCAAGCCAGCTAGTCCTCTATTGTATTCACATTTCCTGGAGGAAATGAAAACATCATATCATAGTGATATATGTGTACCTATGTTTATAGCATCACAATTTGTGACAGCCAAATCTGGGAACCAACCAAGATGCCCATCACATGAGGAATGGTTGAAAGAGATGTGGTATTTTTATACAATGGAATATTACTCAGGTTTAAAGAATGATAAACTTGAAGCATTTATATTTAAGTGGATGCTGCTAAAGATATAAGTGAAATAAACCAGACACACATTTGTAAATATCATGTAGTCTCTCTAATATAAGAACTCAAAAGTAGAAATACAAATAGAAAGGTATAACACAATGAAAGGAAAGCAAGAAATTGAGGATTGGACAATGAGGAGAGGGCAAGGAGAAAAGCTGGGAAACAGGACAGGGACAAAGCCATACTTTTATACACACAAGATTGGCAAGGCAATGATCCTGAGAAATATCAGCAGGTTTTTGAAACTAGCAGTTAATTGGTAGGATTCTCACCCTGACTAAATATACATGCAGATACCTGTGAACCAAGCAATTGCACTGAAGATAGCATTGTATATTAGAAGGGTCACACTTGGAATGCCTGTCATTCGGGTTTTCTAAATATGTACTCCTTGTCATGACATACCAATTATTACCACACTGTCTCTCAAATACAAGTTTTTTAAAAAATGGGTAATAAATGAAAAAGACACAAGAAAAAGAAAAAAAAAATCTCACAGGATTGTCCTGCTACAATGCTGTATATGCTGTATATTTAGATTTCTAAATTTCTGTGTAAAAATATGTAATTGTTTATTCACATTCTTTAAATATTTTCCATTTTTAAAGTTTTTATCTCCAAATTCTGTAGAGACGTAATGTTTAACATATCGATATTTGATGGAAAATACCTGTTCCATGTTATGCCTAAGATGTTTGATATTCAGACAGATAGTGAAGTTAAACTCAACTGCATAATTCTATTACCCTACAACATAGAATAAAGCTATTCTTCTGGAGGGTTAACAAGCTAAGTTTGCAGACTAAAAATTAGAGAAATAGAAGGGCTACAAGGACAGCCAACATTTTGACTATAGCCTTTCAAGGTCAGTGAAGACTCAGGACATAGGCGAACCTATAATGTAACATCATGTAACTCAGTTGTGTACCAAATTATCTGATCAAGGAGATTATGGGGCCACAGAGCAATGTGATCAATGATATACAGTGTGCCTAAAGAGAGTCACCTGGAGAGAAAACTTTCAGCATTTCACAGAGAGCAAATTGGTCAAGCAATGGCTGTAACTCATCCATATGGCTGACACTGACAAAGGATCTACAAACTGCAGTACAGGGTTTTGAGATAAGTCATGAGCAGACTTGACTGACCTTGTCAAATACAAAAGATACATTTCTTGTTGTATAGGTCTTGCTTTATCTTGATCTTAACCATCCAGCAGAAAAGTATAAAAATGAGGTATATAAAGTAAAGCCATATTAATATGCTGAGCTATGCAAGGCTCAAGTCAACAACTTCTGTGGATAACCAACTACTATTGTGGACTGCTGAACTGTGTTGGATTTTTTTGCTGAATTCACACACCTATAGTATTTAGAAGCCAATGGAATACCCATTTCTGACAGGACTAAACATAAAAAGGGGATACAAAAGAGGGACCATTTTGTATCTGTATATGCAGAATAGTTAGGATAGATATCAATGTACAGTGTATTAATCATTAAAACTGTCCAATTAATCAGTTTTGAAACTCTCTCATTGCTATTTGTTTCTCAATAAAATAAAAAAATTTCATCAAATAAGGGATTTGGAGACCATAATTTCTTTAAATTTTGTCTGTTTCTTTGTGTTTCTCTTTCTGGAAAAAACCCTTTATATATGATGTTTGCCGGATTCTGCTTTAGAAGTCTCTGAAGTTATATTCAACTTTTTTCTCAGTTCTTCCAGTTGAATAATTTCTATCAATTTATCTTCAAGTTTTCATATTTTTATATTTTATGTATCTTTTTGAAACCCTCTAGTAAATTATTATTTCAGTTATAATACTTTCAATTTCAAATGTTTTCCTTGGATCTTTTATAATTTATCTTTTGGGGAGTTTTTTTTTTCATGCAGTCATTATGAAGTCTACAGGGTCTCACTACACAGATCCGACTCATAGTGATCCTTCTGCGTTCAGCTTCTGAGGTGCTGGGATTACAGGTGTGCATCACCACGCTCAGTCTCAATTGCCATCTCAGCTCGCCCTGGGGGCAGGGCCGGCACAGCATGCCAGGGATTGAACCCCAGTCCCTGCATCTACCTTACCAGAAGCTTTAATCTGCTGAGATTCTTTGTTGAATCATTGTAATATTCTTGAAACATACTTGCAATAAGTGCTCTGAAGACTTATCTTAGATTAAAATCATTGTTCCCTCAGTTTTTTAAACTTTTTCTTGCCTTAGTATGGGTCATGATTTTTTTGTATATCTTAGTAGGTGTTTTGTTGTTAAATATTGGACGTTTTATAATCTCTTCTAGCCATCCTGAATTCTGACTCTATCACCCGAGGAATTTCTATTTTTGCTTCTTCATTTGCTTGCTCACTAACATTCCTGGGCAGAGTCATTGAAGTCCTTCACCTCTGTCATGCATGGCTTCAAATGCTTCTGCTCAATTTATTTTTCTTATTTTATTTTGAAGCTTGGCTTTCTAGGAGGTTGTCTCTGTGTCTGTATCATATAGTGTTCGTCAGTTGTTCAGAGACGGTGCACTAACATCATGATCTAATACAGCTTAAACCCTTTTCTGATTGATCTGTGAGCAGGCCAGAGAGTATATTCACACTTCAGGTCATTTTTAGGTCTGTTTAAGCTCTTGCAGTGAGTTGGGTTCTCTAGAGTCCTCTCTTGCTGCGCTGGCAATCAGGAATGTCTGGGTGCCTATGCAGGAACATAGCCCTGGATTAAACCTAGTCACTTGAAGAGATGTCAGGTCTCCTAAGGATACGCTATGTCCCACAATTCTCTATTAAACCTCTACTCTATCAGACCATTACTTGCCCCCAGTAGTCCAGTAACTTCAGGCTAATGTAGCTCTGACCCTCGCTTTCCACTAAGATTTTTTATTTTATTTTATTAAAGCACAAATATCAATGAGAGAGTTTCAAGACACATTAACGGGACAGATTCAATAAATTAATACATTGCAAACTTTTCATAATGTTTTGGTATCATACAAGGTGCATACATGATATTATACTTACAGACATTATTATAGCAGATGTCTCTTGTCAGTAAATTAAGAGAGTGTAGCTCTTTACTTATCTTATTTTTCACAGATTCAATAATTAATACTTTCTACTTTGTTATTTTCCTAGTGGTTGTTCATAGTACTA